>JAQIWG010001949.1:0-22158 GCA_034695025.1 Chamaedrilus cognettii | reverse complement strand
CCTGGGTGGACTAGGGATGATGCCTGTGTTGCCAGGAGGGCGTCCCTGATATGGTCGCCAGACTATGAAACGGACGAGAAACCCAGTATTATTATTATTATTATTATAATTATTATTACTATCGATCACCCCTTAGCCATTAGCGCTATACACCGTTGGATTCGTCTTCAAAGCAAATAAGTTTTGTTTTCCAAACGTATATCAAATCCGACTTCAAATAAAAAAGTTAGCTAGCAAAACGCGGTTTTGTGACCAAATTGAAAATTTTTGTCAAGTCCAAACTTTTGGGACAATTTTCACATATTTTTGGCTACCCCCCCCATAAGATCTCAAAGAACTTTTTTGTTGTTGCAGCATTCATGGCGCGTATGCACCCGAAAATATTTAAAAAAAAGTTTTGTCGTTTACAGTTTCAGAGGAGATGGCGGCAGAACGTACGTAAAAAGTGTAGGGAAGAATAATAATACGCTAGCAATCAAACCTGAGTCACGTATTGGGACCACTTAGCGTCTAGTGCAATACACCGTTGGATTCGTCTTTGAAAGATCTATAATTTTTCTCCCACACTTTTTAAAATCTATAATAAAATAAAAAAGCTATTGAGTCAAATTTGATTTTCCACCCTTTTTGGGACAGTTCAAATCTAAACTGACCCCATTATCAACCACTTAGCCGCTAGTGTTATACACCGTTCGATGCGTCTTTCAGAGGGCTATAATTGATCCCCACTTTTTTCGACAACTGATCAGCGTTCAACAAAGAGGATTGTGAAGGCAATGGTTTGGTCTGTGGCACTATACTGCGCTGAAACTTGAACACTCAAGAAGTAGGACAGAAGAAGAATAGAAGCATTTGAAATGTGGGTCTGGAGATGAATGAAAAAGATTCGCTGGACAGAGAAGACAACGAATAATGAAACGTTGAGGAGAGTGGGAGAAAGAAGGTCTATGCTGGAAGTGATACGGTAGTCAGAAGAAGGAAGAACTGGATTGGACATGTTTTGAGAGAAGAGATGTGATGGAGGGAAGTTTAGAGACGTGATGAAGAGAAGAATGGAGTGCAAGAGTGGACCAGGAAGGCCCTGATGATTTATAGCCTTGATAACCTGCTTGAGAAGGAATCGTATGCGGATATGAAGAGAAGGGCCGAAGATAGGCTAGGGTGGAGGGTCTGGACACCAATGACCTGCCAATTGGCAGAATACTGAAAAGAGAGAGACCCTTTTTCTATCAGTTGGAATCGAACCCAAGTCCGATATAGACCACTTAGCCATTTGTGACATACACCGCTGGATTCGTCTTAAAATAGCTATATTTTAACGTTTTTAAATCTGACGACTTCAAATCAAATGGTCATTCATGGTTAGATTCATTTTTCACGCTTTTTCAATTGGAATCGAACCCAAGTCCGATTTCAACCACTTAGCCACTGGTGATAGTCTATACATCGTTCGATTTGCCTTCAAAGAAGTTCGTATTTCTTCACCTAACGTTTTCGAATGGAACTGCAAATAAAAACGTTATTTAGCATAAAGCGGTTTTGTGACTTTTCAAAGTTAAAACCTATAGGACCATTTTCGACAATTTTTAGCTACCCCCCTCCAAGATGGGGAAGTAATTTTTTGGGATTTTTGCATGAATACATGATAACCAGAATTTTTTTCAAGTTTTATGTCACATACAGTTTAGGAGGAGATTGTGACAGAAAGTACGTAAAAAGTGTACGGAATAATAATGATAACGAGACAACAATGACACGTACTCGTGAGTACATTGCATTCACAAATTTATTGAATACGCATGATGCCATATCAAATCCTTTGACCCTACAGAGTAAAATCCGGTTTTCCACCCTTTTTCAATAACTCGGAATGGTGGTAGTGGTGGCGACCCCATCCGATCCCGGATTCCCCCGTCCAGCCTCAGGGACCAGCCAGCCGCAGTTCCCAGGTTCTCTTCATGTAAGTGTTGTTGGTTTCTGTCTGCTGTTGCAGCCTGTGGCGACTCTTAGTGCAGAGTTCTGAACGGTTTGTAGTTTCTTACGGCGTTCGCCTATCGTTACGGCGAGCGCCAATAGGCGAACGCTGTATTGTTTCTGCCCGGTACCTTTATTTTTCATTTAATTTTTATTTAATTTTTTTTTCTTACCGATCTTTGGCGCATTCCCGGAGACTCGCCTTCTGACCTATAAGTCTAGAAGAAGGGTCAAAACATTTTTCCCGTTGACGAAAATGTTTCCAGCAAAAACATTTTATTGTAAATATTGTGGGGGTGTCCGGGAGGCCACTTTTGCACACATCGTAGAAATAACTTTTTTACCATCGGTCCGATTTGCACTCGTTTTGCACCAGATTGTTCCACTTACTAGCGTTTTGCACCAGATTCCTCCACTTACTACGTAATAAAAAACACCCTATACATGTTTCAACAAAATTTTGATATAATTTATATAAGATGGGCAAACAGTTTTTAAAAAAGTTGGATGGATCAAAACCAGTGCGTCATAACTCAGCCACCACTGGACGGATTTTGACCATTTTTTCAGGGAACATGTGGATTAAGCCCGGATTATAGAAGCTCGCTTGGATTTTGGATAAAAGAACGGTGCCCCTTGGAGCCCCCCCCCCAGATTTTGAAAAATGGTAATTTTTACGTCATCGGGAGTAACAATCTTGAGGGCTAAAATAATGAACCCAGGGGGAAAACATATATGAATTAGGGAACGTGTTTCTGGCCGAATAATTCATCTCAAAATATAAAGGGTGCCTGGGGGGGGGCTTTCACGCACTTTTCAAGAATCGCGATGACATTTTACTATCAGTCCGATTTGAACGCGCTTGCACGAGTTTGTTCCACTTGGTTAAAAACGCTCTATACATATGTAAACAATTTATTGATATATAAGATGTGC
Organism: Chamaedrilus cognettii; assembly: GCA_034695025.1. Classification (NCBI taxonomy): domain Eukaryota; kingdom Metazoa; phylum Annelida; class Clitellata; order Enchytraeida; family Enchytraeidae; genus Chamaedrilus; species Chamaedrilus cognettii. The sequence goes on along the minus strand of JAQIWG010001949.1, from coordinate 19,248 downwards.
GAACGGTTTTTTATAAAAGTCAGGGGGGCCAAAACCATTGAGCTGCAATAACTCGGTCATCACTGAACGGAATTTGGTTGTAAGTATTATTTTGGATCAAAGTTAGTCCTAGGATTTTTGGGTGTTATATTGTTGGTATTTTGATGTTGTTTATGTGGAGGTTGAGCTGGGTGTTGTGTTCAGCTGAGTCCAATGTGAAGAGGGTTGATGCGGATTTAACTGTGTTTAGTTTGAAATTGTTTTCAGTTGTCCATTTGTAGATTACTCTTTCTGTTGAGGTTGACTCCAGGTTTGACTCCAGGAGGAGGGGAAGGAATGTCCGACATGTAGATGTTGAACAATATTGGAGAGAGAACTCCGCCTTGGGCAACTTCTGTTTTGAAGAGTTGTTGTTTTGATGTGGTGTTTTGAAATATGGTGTAGCCTATTCGTCCTTTGATGTAGTTGCTTATGAATTTCTGTATTGTCGAGAATTGTTGTATTGAGTTGTGAACTTTTTTCCATCAGTGTGTGAGTGCTTACTGTGTAGAAAGCCTTGCTCATGTCGAGGGCGACGAGAACAGTTCTTTGATGTGGTTTCTTACAATTGAAGCCTTGTATGATGTCTTCGTTTATGTTGTGGAGTGCTGTACTCGTCGAGTTGTTTTGTATCCATGCTGATTTGGTATGTTTGGTATGTTCTGTGTTCTGTGGTAGGATGATCTTCTCGATTGTTTTGGCCATGGGTGACTGAAGAGATATGGGTCTGTAGCATGGTCTTAGCTCGGGTCTTTGTTTGGTTGGAGGATTGGAACAATTTTTGCTAGTTTTCATGTATGCGGTATTGTGTTTGTGTCTAGGATTGTGGTGAGGAGTTTCTTGATGTACTCTATTGCGATCGTTCCAATGTGTTGTAGGTGTTTTATGTTGATATTGTCCGGGCCTGTTAGAGTCGTTCTTGGAAGATTTTATGGCTCCTGTTACTTGATCTGTGGTGATGTCCAGGTGTGTTGATTTGAGTTTTGTGGTAGATCGGTCTGTTTAGCAATTTTTCTTGTTTGTTGCATGTATTGTGGAGTTGACGAATTGCATATTGTTGCTCTTTGCTCGTGGGTTATGCTGGTTTTTTGTCCAAAGGTGATCGTTCTGTTTGGTTCTTGTTTGGGTTTTTTGTTTGCTAGTGTGTGCAGTGTCTTCCAGAGCAGGTGCGTGTTTGTTCGGTCATCCCAGTTTTGCTCTATTTTATCTTTCCAGATGCTTGTCTGGTATGTTTGTATAAATCAATACAAACTCTCTATTTCGTTGTTGAGTGCCGGTAGTCTTGGATATTTTGCGTTGTGTTCTTTTGTTTTATTTCTGAGTAGAAGTTGGTTGGTCTTTCTGATTTTTCCTATGGGGATGTTGTGTTTGTCAGCTGTGAGTATTGCGTTTCTGAGACTTTTGTTTGCTGTATGTGCGTTGTCAGTTGGATTGGTTTCAGAGATTATGTGTTCGACTTCTTCTGTGAATTTAAGCCAGTTCGCTTTATGGTAGTTCGTGTAGGAGTTTCTGTATTACTTTAGTTTTAATTTTGGTTTGGTGTTGACTGTTATGAGGATTGGGAGATGGCCTGATGTGAGGGCTTGTATTGTTTCCCGTGCTGTGTGAGTGTGAAGTTTGGCTGGGATTGTGGTGATGTCTGAAGATGTTGGTTGATGGTTGGGAGCTTTTGGGATGCGGGTGTGGGTGTATGCGAGGATGCGATCAGAGTTCTGTATGAGATCAGAGATCAGTGTTCCTCTAGGGTCTGTTGTGTGTGAGTGCCAGGATGGAGAGTGTCTCCTATATCTCCTGTTATTGTGATGTTGGGTTGAGAGAGGATGTGGTTGAAACATTTCGTTATGTCTGTATCTTCCATGGTTTGTTTCCGGTTTAGGGCGTTTTTTGGGAGTATGTATAGATTTGCAATGTTGATTGTTTTGAATTGTGTGAGATGGGCTGTTGTGGTTCGCAGTTCTATATTTGTTTGGTCAAGGGCTTGGGGTACAGTGTTGGTAGTGAAAGTTATGTTATTCTTGACGTTGGTGATGAGTCCTCCTCCTTTGTTTTGTCTTCTGTCTTCGCGTGTTTCTGTGTAACCTGGTATTGCGGAAAATTTGGATTTGGAGTTAAGTTTTGATTCTTGGATGGTGATGACGTCTGCTTTTGTGTCTTGTGCTAATTGAATCAGTTCGAGGTGTTTGTTCTTTATTCCGTTTATCTGCAGGATGTTAAGCTTGGTTTCTTGTGAGTTTTGATGTTGGCGTTATTTAGATTTGGAATAGGTTGGATATTTGTTTGGGTGTTTTTTGGTTGGGTATCATTGTTCTTTGTGGCAGGTGCTGGTTTGTGAGGGGGGTGTGTTGTGTTCTGTAGGGAGTGTTTTGTGCAGGTTGGGTTGGGTTGTAGTCAGCTAGTTTGAGTTTTGTGCAGTGTTTGTGAAGCCAGTGTGGGGTTGAGTGATTGCATTTCAGTGAGTATTGGTTGTTGTTTATATTTTAGTTGCAAATGTCACAGGTGAAAGTTAATGGTGTAGTGAGTGGTCCTGGGTTCTGTTCGACATCCCCTGCGAGAGCTATTAGCTCCGCCAGCCACCACGGGGATACTGATTTCTGGCCAGTCCAAAAAACTGGACTGGTGTAGCACCCCTTTCGGGGAGCAGGGAAGGGTTGCTGCGATTTGCGGCCCTCTGATGTTGTTGAGGGTTGGCAGTTCGATCTCGTGTAGACACTCGAACCCCGTAGATCATTCGGAATCGATCCCGAGCCCGATATGAACCACTCTATCCGTTAGTAGTGCACACCGTTGGATATGTGTTAAAAAATGCTAGATTTGCATGTCCAAACGTTTTCAAATCCAACTTGAAATAAAAACGCTATGCAGCTAGATATTATTTAAAACTATTTTTAAAGCACTGGAATCGAACCTGAATCCGATGTCAACCAATTAGCCACTAGCATTATACACCGTTGAATGCACCGTCAAATAGGCTTGATTTCTTTCTCCAAACGTGTTCAAATTTAACTTCATGTAAAAAGTAATGCTATAAAATGCAGTTTTTTCATCCTTCTACTAAACTTGGAATCGAACCTGAGTCGATAAGACTCACTTAGCCACCAGTATAATATACACCGTTAGATTCGCCTTTAAAAATGCTACATTTATTTTCCAAACCGTTTTCATGTCTGACTTCAAATTCAAAAGTTCTTAGGTAGAGTTTTTTTCCAGCCTTCAATCACTTGGAATCGAACCGGAGTTCGATACGAATCACTTAGCCACTGGTATATAGTATTATTTACACCGTTGGATTGATCTTCAGATATGTAAAAATTTCTTTCCCAATGCGTTTTCAAGCCTGACAAATCAAAAGTTATTAGACAAAAAAATTCTTTCAATCTTATTTCAACCACTTAGAATTGAACCTAAGCAAATACAAGCCACTAGTGCCATGCACCGTTTGATTCGTCATCGGATATGCTAGATTTTTTTCCAAGCGCCTTTAAGTCTGAATTCAAATAAAAAGTTATTTGGTAAAAAAAACTTTTTTCTTTCTCTTTTCAACCATTTGGAATCGAACCTGTGTCGGAAAACAAAAACTTAGCCATTGACCAGTGAACCAGTGCCATATAACATTGGATTCGTCTTTGAAAGGACTACAATCTATGTCAGCTTGTTGTTCAAATCTAACTTCACATAAAAAACGTTATGTAACAAAACATTTGGACTCGCGTCGATTCGAGACTGCGCTAAGTCGCATAGTCTATTTTCACCAATTTATCCCAACGCCCCCTTTACATCTGGAATGAATTTTTTTGAATGTTGCATCATTGACGATTGCACGTGCGAACCCAATCTTTTATTTTTTTTAGACGCGTACGGTTTAGGATAAGATAGCGACAAAAAGCGGACGGATAGAAAGAAAAAAAAACACAAAAAAATTAAGAAAAAAGTTTGGGAAATTTTCTGAAACGTGTGCAATAAAAATTTGAACGATGTCCGATGAATTATTTTTGTTGTGCGTGTGAAATCAAAGGCTAATCGTCGAATCAATAATTCACGCGCTAAAATTTGGGGAATTAATACAGCTATTCACAGCATGTCAAGCTGTGAATCGCACCTCAGTCCGGTTTTGACCGGGAGGTTTAGTCTATTGTGTTACACACCGTTGGATTTGACTTTCAAAGATTTTAATTTATTTTCCCTCTCTTTTTAAAATCTGTCGTCAAATAAGAAAGAAGTTCGTGAGTAAAATGCGATTTTCTACCCTTATTGTGATAGTTCAATTCTAACCTGAGCCCATATCAATCACTTAGCCGCTAGCGTTATACACCGTTCGGTGCATCTTTCAGAGGGTCATAATTGATCCTGCGCTTTTCAATTATGATTTCAAATAAAAAGTTATTAAGAGAAATAAAAGCGAAAAAAGGAGGTTTTGGGTATCATTGTGGATTATTCTTTTGCAACGCCCCCTCGAAGTCTAGAAGAAAACTTTATGGACGTTGCATGAGTCTTTTCATAAACGAACACCTTGATATTTTTAGAAAATTTGTAGCTTATTCGCCTTCGGATGAGATAGCGACCGAAAAGTATGCAACATGCGTGTTTTCATGCGAGCATAAACAGTACAATCGCGACGAAGTTTGCGATTATAATAATAACGAGACGACAATAACACGTTCTCGTGACGTCATTGCATTCATGAAATTTATTGAATTCGCATCATGCCATATGAAATACTTTGACTTTATAGAGTAAAATCAGGTCTTCCACCCTTTTTCAATCAATTGGTATGGAACCCGAGCCCGATATGAACCATAACCACTGGTGCTGAACATCGTGGAATATGACATGTGTTCAAAAATGTTAGATTTTCTTGTCCAAACGTTTTCAAATCTAACTTCAAATAAATAAGCTATGGAGCAACATGTCTTTTTTAAACTATTTTTAAAGCATTGGAATCGAACCTAAATCTGATGTCAATGACTTAGCCATTACGATTATACACTGTTGCATGTCAAATAGGCTACATTTCTTTCCCCAAACGTGTTCAAATTTAACTTCATGCAAAAAAATAATAAAATAAAGTGCGGTTTTTTCATCCTTTTACAATCATTTGGAATCGAAACTGAGTCCGATACGACCCATTTAGCCACTAGTATAGACATATTATACACCGTTGGATTCGTTTTTAAATATTTTAGATTTATTTCACAAACGGTATTCATGTCTGGCTTCAAATCAAATAGTTATTAGGTTAAAAAGCTTTGTTTCATCCTTTTCAACCACTTGGAATCGAACCTAAGAATACGAATCACTTAGTTACTAGTATGTATACACCGTTGGATTGAACTCCAGATATGCTAGATTTCTTTTCCAATGCGTTGTCAAGCCTGACTTAAAATGGAAAAGATATTCGGCAAAAACGTTTTTAAATCCTTTTGAGACCACCTGTAATCGAACCTGAGTCCTTGCGACCCGCTTTATTCACTAGTGCCATACACTGGTGGATTCGTCTTCAAATATACCCGATTTCTTTCCCTGAGCGTTTTCAAGTCGGACTTGAAATCAAAAAGTTATTAGGTGAAAATGCCTTGTTCCATCCTTTTTCAATCATTTGGAATCGAACCTGAGTCCGATACGAACCACTTAGCCGCTAGTTATACACCGTTGGATTTGTCTTCAAATATGCTAGATTTCTTGTCTAAGCCGTTTTCAAGTCAGACCTCAAATCAAGAAGTTATTAGGTAAATAAGTTTTTTTTCCATCCTTGTCGACCACTTGGAATCGAACACGAGTCCACTACCAACCATATATTATAGGATTCGTCTTTAAAAGAGGTCTAATATATTGCAAATTATTTGTAGCCTCCCTATATTTAGGATGTTGCATCATTCATTGCACGTGTGAATCCGAGCACACGGTTTAGGAGGAGATAGCGACATAGTAGGTAAAAAACGTACGGAAGGAAAAAAACCTGACAAAAGGAAAAAAAGTTTGCAAAATTTCTTGAAACGCGTGCTAAAAAGTTTGGAGCGGTGTCCGATAAATGTTTTTTGTCGCGCCTGTCAATCAAAGCTGATTGTCCGGATCAATAATTCATTAATTTTTTCTGAATTAACGAGACAACAATGACACGTCCACGTGACGTCATTGCATTCACACAATTTATTGAATGCGCATGATGCCATACCAAATACTTAGACCCTAGCACTCCAGGCAGTTTTATTTCGTCTTAGAGACACTAGCCCACAAACGTATAAAGATGTGACTCCAAATGCAAATGTATTTAATTGAAATTTTTTTCTTAAATACTAAAAATAGAACCTGAATGTTTTAGAATCTATCTATTGAAATTATGTATAGAACCTTATCTTGATCAATAGCCACTGGTACTTAGCCAATGGTACACTGTTGTGTTCGTCTTTGAAACAGTTATATTTAATTTCTCAAACTTTATCAAATCCGACTGCAAAGAAGGAAGTTAATCAAGCCATACTCTTTCTTCATACTCGCTTTCTTAAAACATTTAGATTTGAACCTGGGTCTGACATGAACCGCGTAAGCACTAGTCCTATACACCTTTGCATTCGTGCTCAAAAATGTCAGATTTTCCTCCCCTATCGTTCTCAAACTCGACCTGATTTTTTTTTAAACAGATTAGAATGCATTTTTACCCCTTTTAAATTACTTGCAATTGAACCCTAGTCCAATACGAACCACTTAGCCACTAAGGTTACACAGTTGCTTTTGTTCTCATAAAATCTACCTTTTCTTTCCCTAACCTTTTCAAATCCAACTTCGAATAAAAAGTGATGAAGCAAAATGTGTTTTTGACCGATTATAAAGCATTGGGAATCAAACCTAAATCAGATGTTGTTGTAGTTGTTGTTGTTGTAGCTTCCTTGCGTGGAAAAGTGATGCCCCATTGCACCAGCATATGTTCGCCGGCGGTTCCACCGAAGGCTGGTAGGCATCATAGGAATACTTGTGGCCGATGTGGCCGATGAATTTATACACCCCGCTCTTTCGGTCGCGAACCACACTATGGTGGCGTGGCACGATGAGTCGTAGCTCTCCATGCTATTCAGTCCTGCGCCCGTCGGCACGCGGTTTGCGTAATTGAGAGTCGTCCTTTGATTTTGGAGCGCCAGATGCTGCGAGGTCTCCGGACGACGTCGGCCTTGAGGTATTTTGGCTGACGCGGTCCGCGTAACATCCCAAGTTGAGTTGGACCGAGCAATATGGCCGAAGAATTCGAGGCGTCGCCTGACAATGACTGCGGACAGAGGGCTGCCGTGTTCGTCCCCTGATTTGTCGTATATCCCCTGATATCGTATATATTAAAAGTTCAAACTTCGAGGATTTGTTTTGTAGCTACCCCCTTAAGATCTGGAAATAATTTTTTGCATGTTGCATCAGTCATCAATGGCGCATGTCAACCCGAATATATTTCTTGAAATGTTTTGTTTCTTACGGTTTCCTAGGAGATATCTGGAAAAGTGTACAGAGGAATAATAATAATCAAAACGTTTTTTATTTGTAGTGCAAGAGCGATTACTTTCTAGTACCCATTCCTTTCGTGAACCCAAGCTGAGTTTTGCCGATTACTTCCCGTGTTTTCCCTCAATCCTCTCTGTTAGTATCTTTAACGTGATATTTGAGGCATGCGGTATGAGACTGATTGTTCTATAGTCACTGCACTCATTTGCATTGACATTATTTTAAATTGGTATCATCACTATCTTCTTCAATTTTTTGGGTTATTCTGCTCTAATATACATCTCTTTACACAATTCGATTATCTCTTTCATCGCTTATTGTCCTACGCCTTTCCAGGGTTCGGTCGGTATTTCATTCACTTCCTCCGACTTGTTGCTCTTCATGTCATGTATTGCTGCCAGTATCTCACGGTCGTGTATCTCCGGTCCTCGATTATCCTCTTCAATACTCTTTCCTTCTCCATTTCGATTTCTTTCGGATTTGGTTTCCCCGATTATCATACAATACATACCTTTTACATACAGTACATACAGTACATTACATACAGTACAGTACATACAGTACATACCTTTTCCATCTACACTTGATGTCTTCATGATCAGTCAATATCTCCTCCGATTCATGTTTTTTACTGCTGTTCGTGTTAGTTTGTCAGTCCGTCTGCGCTTCTTTTGTTGAAACCAAGTGTCTGTCACCACTAACTTTTTTCTTCTGCAAAATTTTACTTGCTTCTCTCCTCCTTAATTTCTTACTCCAGGGTAACATTTCCCAATTTCCTTATCTTTTCATATTCATTTAAACATTTCAACCCTCTCCTGCCGCTGCATTTAAATCTTCCATTACCACCAAATAGTCAACTGCCTTCTCTTTTCCGAAATCATCTTTTCCGATACGCGCTTATCAAGACTGTCGCTCGAAATATGCTAAGTGCGGCTAAAGGGCGACCATTTTCGCCTATTTTTTTGCAGCGCTCCCCTTAGGGTCTGCAGAATAATTAATGCCTATTCCTCAGTCTTTGAACGTGTGAACCCGATTTTTTTTCTTTTACAGTTTCAGAGAAGACAAAGTACGAATAGTTGGTGGAAAGAAATAAAAAGAAAAAAAAGTGGTTGGGAAATTAGTCGAAACGCGCCAAAGTCATTTAGAGCGAGTTTAAATATGAAATTTAATTTCGAGATTTAAAACATGAAAACCATTCAAAATTATTGTAAAGTTTTTGAGATTTGCTGAAACGCGCCCAAAAAATTGTTGAGCTGGCTGCTTTAACAAAAATCCTATTGCGAAAGCATAAATTCACAAAATTAATTTAGTGAATTAAAAAAACGACACAGAAATGACATATCCACATGACGTCATTGCATTCATGAAATCTACTGAATACACATGACGCCATACCAAATTCTTTAACCCTATCACACCAGACTGTTTGATTCGTCTTTGAAACTACTGGACTTCAGGTTCAAAAATGTGAATCCCAATCGGCAAATAAACGGCGACAGTATAGACGTTTCTGTGAATATATAGAGTAGTAACACTAGCTTCTACATCATAATGCGTCGCTTGGTTACTAAAGCTGAACACTTCCTTATAAATTAGCAATGAATAACCAGTAGCATAATAGGCTACATGATTATAATGTGACAAAAATTTGAACTTTAGTTATGAGCCTAGCTATATATAGCCTATAGAACCTATATATAGCCTAGCAGCTACGGACAAATTTGACCGGACTCGGGGCAGCGGGGCAGGGCTACAGCGCTTTGTAGCTATGCGCTACAAAATATGTATTTCATGCATTTATGTTGCTGTGTCACAGTATGAGCGTCCCGGATGTGACATTAGACTGTGTCCGGCAGCCCTGCCCCGCTGCCATCATCGGGCAGCTTAGGCATCAGGACGGGCATTGGGCCTGTGAAACTTGGCGTCAAGACGCTTCGCTGCGTCACTGCTTCGTGCTTTATTCATATTTTTCAAAAATGTCAGTTAAATGGGCAGGCCTACAACTTGTGAAAACCTAAGAAAATTTATTATTTTCATGTTTTGGTAATCGAAGATAATGATACTATAATTTTCTCTGCCTATTACAGCAACATTACAGTAATACAGCAATAATGCTGTGTTACAGCATTATTTGGTGCACAGCATATGCAATTTGTTTACCATTTAGTCCTCATTCTAGTGTTGAAAGAATTTTAAATATCAGTCTGCATTTGACAAAGTTACTACTGAGTTAAGTTACTTTGAATTTAGTGCCTCCATTTTTGATTAACGGTGTATATAGGTTTACAGAGCGCGTCACAAAAAGGTGCCCCTAGCGAAATCGCAATAAGGTAAGAAGGTGAAGCCATACTAGAAATGTGGATTGACTTGCTTCATGCATTGCTCAATCCTACCCTAAATCTATCCTATCCTCTCATGCTTCAGAATGTGATCTGACTTGAAGCCAGTGTCCAACGGCTCATCGACTTGGTCTGTTAGATTGCTAATTTTAAAAATGGACTCACCTTAAATGATATTGTAAAAATTTAGATTTTAGAACATCCTAGGGTTGCTTCATTCTCTTTCTTCAGTGCTCCGCAAATGGCAGGTTTTGGATGTAAAAACCGTTCAACCGAGCCTATCATCGGCCCATCTCTTCATATTCGCATACGATTCCATCTCAAGCAGGCATCATTCTGATACGTGGCCATCCCGATCCTCTATAGCCCTCCATACTTCTCTTCAGCATACCCTAAATATTCCGTCTCCTCTCAATATATGTAAAATCCAGTTTTTTTAGACTACCATATCACTTCCATCATAGTCCTTGTTGCCCCACTCTCCTCAACACTTCTTCATTCGTCATCTTCTCTGTCCAGATAATCTTCTCAAATCTTCTCCATACCCACGTTTCAAATGATTCTATTCTTCTTATGCGCTCCTTCTTGAGTGTCTAAATTTAGGCGCAGTATGGTGCCACTGACCAAACCAGTGACTTCACAATTCTCGTTTTCACTGCTGAGCCCTTTGGTCTCCTTATTTTTGCTCTCCTTTATTTCGCTAAAAGCATTATTGGTCATTCCTATCACCGTCCTGATTTCTTCTTTACATCTTCCATCCTCCGTAATCCATGCACCAATATATTTGAACATAATAATATTTGAACGTAATAATAATATTTGAACAACCTGCTAAACTTCTCTATCTATCACGCCTATGTCAATGGTAGTAGCTTCTCCACTTTTGGATATTTTCATAAAATTCGTTTTCTTTTAAAATTAAATCATTTAATTTATCCAGTAGCTATTGCAACCCTTTTCCAGTGTCGCAACCATTCCTCATCAAGGAATGGTTGCGAACACTGAAAGGACAGAAATAGAATGTATTTCAACTGATACCCTCCCACTTGACCCCTTCATCTACACCCTCTGTTGCTTCTTCCATCATATCTTTTACATATGGCGAGAACAATAGCGGTGATAGTAGACATCCTTGTCTCACCCATTTTCCTATATTCCCTACTAAGATCACTCGTCATGTACCTTAACAATGGTTTCTTGATTCATATACAACTCTATCACCAATCTGCGCCCCTCCAGTCAACTCCTATCTGTTGTAAAATGTTCATCATTCTCACCCAGTTAACTCTATCAAATCCGTTTCCAAAATCTATAAACGAACTTAAAAAAATTTAAAAGTCTATAAAACAAACTATGAGGTAAAACACAGTTTGGCTTTAGAAAAGGATTGGGTACAAGATAGATGATAGGGTTAATGAGCACGCTTTGCGAAAGCAGTTTGGATTATGGAAATGATGTATACGTCTGCTTCATCGATTTCGAAAAGGCGTTTGATAGAGTAGATTGGGTGAAAATGATGCAAATCTTAAAAGACACAAGAATTGACTCGAGGAACCGAAGGCTGGTGAGAGAGATATATGAACCAAGAGGTCCCGGTGAGAGTAAACGAGCACTTGTCTGAACCCGAAGAAAATGGAAGAGGAGTGGAGGAGTTTGCTTTCGCCTCTGTTGTTTTCATTATATGCAGAAATGATGATGGAGGCAGTGGAGGATTTAAATAAGGGGATCAAGGTAGACTAGAAACACTAGAGGATAGCATTTAAAGGACATCGGACTTCCGGATGATCAGGCAATGGTGGCAGACTACCGTGGCTCTCAGTTGAATCACACTGTAGGGGTATATGATATGAAGGTAAAGAAAAAGAAATGTTAAGAAGAGAAAAGTTATGAAAATCTCAAACAACGATGGGATCATAAATATATGTATTGATAGAAAAGAAGTAGAACAAGTAAGGAAGTTCAAATATTTTGGAACATGGATTACAGAGGGTGGAAGATGTGAGACAGAAATAAATCAAGAACAGGAATGGCGAAGGATGCGTTCTACAAGAGAAATAATCGGTTAACTAGGGAAATGAATAGAATGGTTAAAAAAGACGATTGTGAAAGCAATCGTTTGGACAGTTGCGCTTTACTGTGCAAAGACGTGGTCATTAAGGAAGGAGGATGTCCGAAGAATAAAAGCGTTTGAAATGTGGACGTAGAGAAGAACATTAGCAAAATTCTGGACAGAGAATAAAAACAAACGAAGAGGTACTAAGAAGAGTAAGAGAAAACAGAACGATGTTGCAAACGACAGAAAAACTGAATCGGGCATATTATGAGAGACTCATGAAAATCGTCATGGAAGGAAGAATGGAAGAAAAAAGGGGGCCATTAAGAAAGTGAATAGGAATGATAGATGATTTGATTGGGAAAGAAACGTATGGAGTGCTGAGGAGAAGGGCCGAGGAAAGGTCGGAGTGGAAAGGTTGGATGCCAGGGACTTTCCACGCGGCAGTGAGGCTAAAGCGAGAAATAAAACAAACACGCAAGTCTTTACCAAATTCTAAGCTCCTTTCACATAATGTCCTCGTTACCCCAATCGCCTCGCTTGTACGGTTGTACCCATGCCTTTCCTGCAAACTGCGTTTTACTTATAGCACCCCCTGCCTTCCCTTCAGCTCTTTTTGTGATGATTCTCACTACAATCTTTGAAGCATTAGGGAATCAGGCTGAACGTTCTGAAGTCGCTACATTCATTGGCATTTGCTTTTTTAGATAACGGTATCATGATGACTTTTGTTAAAGCTTCCGACCATACACCTTTAATGTACATCCCTAACACAAGGATACCAGTTCCTTTATAGCCTCCTGCCCCCGATTCTTTAGAAATTCTGCAGGCACGGCATCGATTACTTCAGCCTTATTATTTTTCAATTACATTATTGCTGCTATTATCTAACTTTACAGCCATTCAGGTCCTATATTATCTTGCTCCGTATCACCTTCTTTCTCCAGATTTCCCCTCATGCATCGGCTTTCCATTCTTATCATACAATTCCTCAAAATATCGTTTTCATCTCTGTCAAATTTTACATGGTTCAGTAACTATTCGACCATCCTTATCGTTTATTTCGCAGTTGTTTTTGAAAGTTCAATTTTACCCTGGAAGTTTTTTAACTCTCTCATACATAAAGTCAGATCTTCTTTCTCCATCACATTCCTCCCATCGCATCACACTATTTACACCACAAATCCTCACGTGCTCTATCCGTTCCCTTCTCATTTTTTTTTAAATTCAGCGTTTTGTACATCTTAGCTCCTTCATTCGTTCGTTCATTCTTAAATTTCCGTCACTCCTCGATCCATATCAGTTGCTATTCATTTTCTCTTAGCCACGTTATTTTTCTGATAGACGATTCTGCTCACTACGCTTTCAGTAATTTGGTAATTACTGAAAGCGTAGTGAGCAAAACTAACTCATTCCGCCTTTCTCATACCACACTCATACCACACTTCTGCTTCCCGTGCCCAGTTCTTCACCTTTACCTCAATCTCACTCTGAAAGTTTACTCTGTTTCAATTTTTTTCATGTCTCACTTCCTCTTTTTCTTACTGAATCTCAAAATGTGTCCCACACCTTTTTTTCTTACTTTCATTGCTACCAAATTGTGATCCGAGTCTGTATTCGCTTCTGCGTAGCTGGAGACATTTTTGACGGTGCTTCTATGTCTTTCGAGTTCGATAGAGATATTAATTCAGTCGAAAGATGTCACAGTGGTCCTTGAAGACCTTTCATTGCATTGGTGAAAACGACAATGTTACAATTCGATGGTGCAGGAATTGATGCAGAATTGCTCCATTGAATGCACCGTACGCGACTTATCAATGAAGCTCTTATCAAAATGTCGAATTGCAATAGTTGTTATTCTAACTCGACATTTCGATAAGAGCTTTTATCATAAGTCGCGTACGGTGCATTCAATGGAGCAATTCTCGTAGCATTAAAGAGCTTCTGTACGGGGCTATGAGACAAGTAGTGTGAACAGCGGTCTACACAGCGGTCTACACAGCGGTCGATTTTACAGTGCACTACTATTGTAACTTAAAGAAAACTATTAATGTGGAGCTTGTGGCTCTCATGAGTCACTGCTTTTGTAGTTCAAAAGTAGTGTAAGTTGCCTTCCTTGTAAGAATATGATGTCAGCCATACCATTAGCAGAAAGCGTTTTAATCTGACGGTTGGTGGTAACAGCTATCTTAAGTCTATTCATGCAGTACGGTAATTGAGAAAAGGAGAATTCATAGAAACTGAACTATCCGAATTTCTTACACTGTACTCTGTACTCCGTTACTCTGCTGAAAACTCTGTAGGACATAACAAAACAGAGCAATGGCCATGATGCACATCCATGGAGTGAAGAAATCGAATCTAGATTCCAATACGCAGTTTTCTCCAGAAAGAACATACACTCACGTTTTGTGGACGCATTCCCCGTTTACACAGGGGTAGGCCATTTGCAGCCATGCACACCCGCTCTCCGCTTTATCCTATCCGTCGCATCCTCACGTCGTAATTATCTAGCTTTCATATCCTTTTCTGTCAGGCTTTGCCACATCGTTCCCGGTCTCCCTACACGTTCACATAATCCATACATTTCCGCATCCGGTTCCATTCTCAAAACATGCCCCGGCCATCTCAGACGATTTTTTCTGACCATCTCCCCCACAGCCTCCAATCTCATTCTAGGTCTGAGATCGGCGCTTTACTTCCTCTCTTTCAATGACACGCCGCTCATCTATCTCACCATTCTCATCTCTGTCCGTTCGAACCGGGGCTCTTGATCGACTTTCATTGTCCATGTCTCACTACCATATATCATAGCGCTTCTGACCCACGCTTCATATAGCCTTCCTTTCAGTTTCAGCGATATATACTTTCCAGTGAGAATTGATGAGAGCTCTCGGAACTTTACACACGCGCATCTTATCCTCATCACCGAGGCAGATTCTACACCTCCATTGGCGTTAATCATATCACTTAGATTGCAAAATTTTCCTACTCTCTCAAATGTGCTCTCCCCCACTTTCACTTCTTTGACACCCATCTGGGCGACTTGTCATGACAGACATGTTCTGCACACAAACGCTGTCTTCAAATTGGCTAATCTACCTTTTATGTCACTACATTTCTGATGCGTCCAACTACATTTTTTTCACCTACAAATCTTGTCCTTCAATTCTTCCTTGCACTTTGCAATCAACACTAAATCATCCGCATACGGTAGCTAACATGATAACCCAGATCTTGTCTCACTTCTATCACAGCTACAAATAACAGCGGGCGCAACACTGACTCCTGATGTAGTCCAACCTTCACTTCAAATCAATCACTTAGGCCCAGTTGTTCAATAGAGAGTCATTTGAACGATCCAGGATTATTTAAATAACTCCCCAATATTGGTGTGTTATTCAAACAATCCTGGATCGAATTTGCGAGATCTGATTGGATCGTGACGTCATTTTTGTTCTTTGATCATTTAAAACTAAATAACTCCCTATTGAACAACTGGGCCTTAGTCCATCATGTGTTTTTAGGGATGTCTTTGCGTTAAAGTACATTGTCATCACACGACTGACTAGCCATTTCTCAACCCACAACTTTCTAAGCGCCCATCTTACAATTTCTCTTGGCACTCTATCAAAGGCCTTCTCCAGATCCACAAACGCGTAATATAACTTCACTGATTTAGCCCTAAGATTTTCTTCCATCTGCCAAACTATAAAAATCCCATCAACTGTTCCCTTCTAAGGCATAAATCCAAACTGCATATTATCAATAGTGATTTGTTTTCTAAGTCTTTTCTCAAGTACTCGTTGTAGTATCTTCATACCATGTTCCAGCAGTTTGATGGCTCTATAACTACCGCACTGCATTCCATCACCCTTTCCATTATAGATTGGAACTAGCGAGCTGAATTTCCAGTCCTCTGGGATCTTAGCATTTCGCATAACTTCATTGCAAATTTCTGTCATCCATTTTACACTCTGTTCTCCCGCTGCCTTAATCATTTCTGCCACCACTTGTGTAGGCCCACCAGCCTTGCCTGATTTGGATGCCATTAATCGCCTCTGCAACCTCACTTTCCTTAATTCTATCTTGTTTTCTCTTAACCATATCTGCAGCAATATGACGATCCCATTCATTTTCCACATTCAACAGCGTTTTCATGTATTTCTTCCTTCTCTCTTTCACCTTGTTTGCATCAACTAACATCTCGCTTGACTCACTCTTTAAACATTTGACGCTCATTAAATCCTCTCTCTCTTTTTTGCATCTGGTTTGCGATTATAAATACATTTCGTCGGCCTTCTTCCGTGTCAAGCTTACTCGCAAATTCCTTTCTTTCTGTATCTTTTGTTATCGCCTGTTTTTGCTTCTCTCATTGCGAGCCTGTACTCTTTCTCCTTAGTCTCCACATCCACATCCCCGTTCCTGTACTTTCTTCTGGACTTGACTATTCCACCACCAGGTCTCTGAATGCCTTGGTGGTCCCTTGGTTGTTCCGCATGTCCCTTCAGCCGCTCTTAACATCTCATCGCGCTCCTCGACCCATACCACATCTGCACTCCGGCCTTGTCCCACACACCCAACGTTCAACGATCGAAACTGCTTTAACTGCCTCACCCTTTAATTTTCAGATCTTGAACTTTTTTGCAACAACCCCCTGCGCTTTTTTTCTTGCATCAAATCGATATCACAGACCACGAAATGATGTTGTGCAATAAATTCTCCCGGTGCGATTATTTTGACGCTGTAAGGTAGGCGAGATATGACATATTCAGTTGTAGTCAGGCGCTCGCAGTAGCTGCCGGACGTGTTTGCGGTGTACTTCTGTAAACACGGCATACAGCGGTTCTGAACGGTAGTTTTTCGTCGGACTTGGACCCATGGATTAGGTTTAGCTCACTTTTCTGCATCAGTGGAATCGTGTTTCATGTAACGTTTTGCGCTAGCCTCAATGGTACTCGACGTAGGAAAACAATTTTTTCTGTGGATTGGACTAATATGTGCGCTGATGCGTGACGATCAAGCGGTCATTCCGAACGGGCTACGGGCTACTTGTCATTATAGGCTGCGTTAACTGTATGCGCTGCAGACTGTGAGCGATAGGCTGCGGCCTAGCGATCCGACCCTGAAAAGACTGTAGGAGCACGGTCTAGTGCACTATCGTGGCTGCAGAGCGGGGCGGAGGTGTAATTGGCAGATTTGGGTCATAGTTGGACCAGTTAGTGACTGGAAAATCAGCGGCTTTGATAGGCCTAGGCCTAGGCCTAGGCCTAGCCCTCTCTCGTTGGCCTGAATCAGCAGTTAGGCCTACTTTGACATGCTGTTCAACCGCAAGGGACGCTCAGCTGTGGAACATTGAACATTTGTTCCGTTCGCAAAAAGATTGAAGGGACCATTTAATGCAAAATCTTGGTTTGGATATTCTTTCACTATGCGAGACTTGGCATGAAGAATCGCAATGAATTCAATCCGTAGGCAGCGCGAACTCAGGTATCATGTAACTGAGCAAGCACGTTGCGATCGCGCCTGATGCTAAAAAGGGCAGCGTTGACTATATTTAGTATGGGGGCGTGGCGCTGCTATTTACATCTGCGATCCGACTGACTCGTCTTTCAATTGCTGGCGTTTTCAAGACATGCGAAATCGTTTGCGATCGTGCAGCCTCCAATGGAACGCCTGCTAATATCTTAACGATCTACAGACCGGGTTCGTTACCTCCAAGCGCAGCGTTTTCCGCGAGTTCGCGGTCATGCTCGAGCGGCTCGCTCTAATGTCGGGCGTCATCATCATCACGGGCGATCTCAACATCCGTCTCGATAGTCCGGCTGACCCGCACGCTCTGCAGCTCATCGAGCTGGTCGAATCCTACGGCTTCGAGCAACGCGTGGCTGAACCGACACACCGGATGGGGGGCTGTTGGATGTCGTCATCGCACGGGAGGGCGTGGTGAGTGGGACACTGGTGGTGCGGGATGTGGGGAGGTCCGACCAATCCTGTGTGCTGTGGACACTGAACGTCTCGCGTCCTGTCCCCGTCTACATTCAGACTAGTGTCGGGACTGGATGCACACTCAACCTCGACTCGTTCCGCAATGAACTCGCGCTTACTGTTTTCTGTAGTGATGACTCGATGGCTCAACTACTGACGATCGCCGGGTCAGACATCACGACGTTGATCATGTAGTATGACGTCGCGCTGTCTGTGCTGCTCGCTCGTCACGTTGCGCCGATAGTCCTGTCGCTTTGTAAGCGGCCATCGGGCGCTTGGTTCGACGACGAGTGTCGCGCTGCAAAGATACGCACGAACGCCCTGGAGCGCAATCTGCAAGCATCTGGTGACCCAGATGATCGCGCGGCGTGGTTCGACAGCATCAGGACGATGCTTAGCATGTTCAGTGTGAAGAAGGATGCACATACAGCAGCCATGATATCGGCAGAGAGCGGTGATTCAAAGCGTTTATGGCGCATACTGAATGCGACGACGGGTCTCTAAGAGCCTGACCCGGAGATACCTTATTCTGCAGGTGACTTCACAAACTTTTTTTACTGATATGGTTTCTCGCTTACGCGCCCAAACCTCCAGCGCACCCCTGCCTGTTTTCGCTGCTGCTCCCCCAGACACACTGATAAACTTCGAGACTGAATAGAGTTCGTAACTGAAGAGGCGGTCGCTCAACTTGTAATGAAATCTCCGACCAAGCATTCACAAGCTGATGCCGTGCCTACCTATCTATTGAAGAAATGTGTGGGGCTCCTTAAACCCTTCCTGACTGATCTCATGAGCACCGCAAAAACTAATTGTACCAGAACGCAAGGAAATGGCCATTGTTACTCCAATTCTTAAAAAATCGAATCTTGATCCCTTGGATATCACCAATTTCAGGCGTTTTTCGAGCCCATCCTTCTTGTCCAAGCTTCTGGAGCGTGTCATGAGTCATCAAAGGACTGGGTATCTCGAAAGTTGATTGATTAATTAAGTGTTGTTTAACGGCGCTTCGACATAGAAAGGTCATATTGCGCCAGGGTTGTAATAATTAGAAGCGTGATAGTGACGAGCAGTGTTGATAAAATGTATCATTGATACACTAAAGATAAATTGACGCTATTGCATGTGAAATACAAAATCACAACTGGGCAATTGCAATGTACAATGACCAGAGCTGAAGGACCAGACAAACACAAGGCAAACAAGAGAAATTCCAACAAAATCGGTCAGATGGTGTATAGCCACCACAAACGACACAAATAAAACAGCCATAACACTAAAACAATAGATGTACTAATACAATGATAAAGACAACATTCACGTAGAAGGAATGATTAAAAATGCTGGTATGTGCCAGTCAATTTTAAGAAATTG
>JAQIWG010001948.1:0-22161 GCA_034695025.1 Chamaedrilus cognettii | reverse complement strand
TTCAAAAGTTATAAAAGTTCTTGTAAAAAAATCGAAAAATGAAATCAACCAGTAATAATTAAAACTAAAATATTTCTGTATATTAGATATAGGCATGCCTATACAAATGTAGCAGGGGCCTAGGACTATTGGGCGCTTTAAACGAAAAGTATACATTTTGATTTTATGAGAACTGGAGAGCTGATGCTATAGCGGCATTTGCAGCCCACACTAGAATACTGACCTTAGATTGCAGCTGAAGAGTCAAATCTCACTGTCGCTTGCTTAAAATAGCCGATCAGGAAAAAGCAGTCAAACGTTGAATCGAAGCGACTAAAAATAGCTGTTTGAGAAAGGATTCTATACAACGCCGTTAATGGACGCCGTGTTTGCTATGGATCGCGCAGATAAAAAGATGAGAGAAGGAGGAAGGCTTAGCAAACAGAGTGCCACGACGAAGAGAAGCAGGCGTCCAAATGCCGATGTCTCAGAGAAGACAACCATCATTGCGAAATTCGTCTAAATTTTAGCAAGGAAGCTTTTCCAGCGCAGCGACTGCTTTTGTGCCCGCTTTGGCCCGTAAAATAACTCGATTGCTAGACGAAGCTGGGCGTATTTCAGCGCGCAGCTGAACACAAAATCTGCTGTCGTAAACAAGAATACGCAGAGGTAAATGTTGAATTCGGTATCGCACCCGACTGTATAGAGTAGGAGATGAGCAGTCATCAAATTGCAATACGCAATTGTAAAAGAATAAAGGGTTGTAATAAAATTCAACGCTCGATTGTAAAAAAAAATGTAGGCACTGTTAAAACTGGCCTCAGACACTTCGGTGAACACTTTCAGTTCTTAAACTACATGTAGGCCTACACGCTTTTACTAGCTCCCTGCAGTCCGGGAAACAAAAAATTGGCTGGCAGCCCAGAGCTCCCCGGGCGTCTAGTAAAAGCCGACTAAAGAAGGGCGATTCTGTGTGGGCTCCCTTGCACAGAACCGGACCGTATACAGTATTTGTGCTGCACTAAACTACAAAAAAAGCTTTTTAAGGACATTCTGGTGAAGCTTTTATAGAATGAGAAATAGAAAGGGTTATATTATCGGAGGAAAAATCCTATCTATACCGACTGATTTTCTAGCTGAAATGCCCAGATTCTAGTCATAATTCTTTTACGTCCTGCTGTCACGCTGATGCGAGCACACAAACACATAATGAAGTTTATGACACACATAACAAAGTTAAAAAAAAAAAATTCAACACACATAATGAAGTTTCAGCGTCTGACGTTTGTCGCTGCTTTGTATATCGGGACCACGAGCGAGCGACATTATAGACATGTGAGATGAAAAAGGCAATTTCGGCGTGTCTACAGGAAAACAAATTGCCCGCCTGACACGTTGAGCTATCGCAGACGTTTGATTTTTCAACTGAAAACGATACCAGGTCTTGAAAACCGTGCTGGAGTAATAATTGTGAAAACACAGCATAGCCTACACGTAGTAGTACTACACGTAATTCTACTCGGGACGCAGCCACAATCATAAGATTTTGTAATTTTATTTGCTTGCTTGTTGGCCATGTTTGGTTACTGTCGGAATGCCGCATAAAGAAACATAAACCTATGGGTTTTCTTTGGGGAGGCGGAAGCTCAGCCGTCTGCAAGGTAAAATCCACGAGCGGGGAGAGAGGCCCTGGGAGGAGCAATCTCGGAGCTTTGCAAGTCAAACTTACAGCACAGGAGAGAAAATTTCGAAAAATTTTCGGGGATCCGTCTTCACTCGTCACTCAAAAAACTCAAACCCGTGTATACAAGCCCATGTATATACAGAGTGAATCAAAAAACGATAATCCCCTAGCGAAATCGCTATAACTTTCTCAAACGTTCATATTTTTGTTTCATCCTTGCAGGGATTGTAGCTGAGATAATTTGCAACAAGAACACCAAATTTCATTTGAAAATATATTTTAGTTCAAAAGTTATGAATTTGTGAGTAAATATTTTTTATTTAACGAGCGTAATTAAGTCAAAATAATAATGGATGCAGTAAAATTAAGCTCATAAAAATGTTTTTGTCCTGAATTTGCAGTTAACTCATCCATGTATTCCAGCTAGAATGCATATTCATGATGGCATGTGCCTGAGACATCGATAGCTATAGTAGACCATGTTCATGAGCAGCACCTCACTGCGGCTCAAGCGCTGAAAGCATGGGTTTTGTTAACGCAACAAGTTGGACACGTTAGAAATGACCAATCTTGTGCAGGAGAAAACTGGGACTGAAAACGTTGTAAGGGCAAGATTTGAAGGCCAAGACACTTCGATTAGTGTATTCTCAGATGCACTGCACGCTAAAACAGGTGCAGGCCAGCTACAGACGAAATAACCAGGCTAAGCGAGCTCTAAAGCGCTGGTTAACTTGAATTTGAAACTTTTTTTCTAAAACACTCATAACTTTTGAACTAAAACATATTTTTGTATGAAATTTAGCAGTCTTGTTGCAAATTATCTCCTCTCCAATCCCTACAAATATGAAATCAATTTTTTTCTTTTTGACTGAGTTATCGCGAAATCGCTAGGGGATTTTTTTTTACTCACTCTGTAGGCGTACTAGAGGCCGCTTTGAACAGTGAAATATTTGATGTCGCCGAATATGCCTCACAATCAGAAGCAAGGCTTGAAAAGCGTTGAGTTTCCAGCATCTGATCTCAGTGATCTGCGTCGCACAGAGTGCGACATTTACATGCATTTTAAGGAGAGGAGACTGGCACTAACACTGGCACTATGAAGTAGACAACCAATGCAAAAACAGGCTGATTGTAGAGGCCCTAATAAGTCTACGTGTACCTGAGCATTCAGTCCGTGGTAGACAAGGATGAGCGCGAGTAAAATCAGCGTGCTGATGCTGACGAGCGACTTCAACGCTATCGAATAGTAGGAATCCTGAGACAGAAAAAACATTCGATAATATTTTTTCAAGATTATTAATATTTATGATTTTTATGGCATCGAATGAGGGGGGCGCCGGCGTAAAAACTCAGGGGTTCCAGTACCGTACCCCTCGGGCACAAAATTGTAATTGGTAATAATGATACCCCTGGCAGGGGTGTCGCTACACCCGTGAGTGACGATTGCCAGCCCCCGTGCACGATCTCCTTTGAAGGTTGCAATTATGTTACTTTTGATGGCTGCTTATTTAATGACGAAACTGTCTGCACCGACAAGCTAATAGTCGATAGCCTAACAACCGATACAAATAGTAAAAAGTTTCAAATTCCCCCACTAAGTGACCATCTGCCTCTCACTATTCATTACTATTCATTACTATCCATTACTATTTATTACTCTGTGTGCACTCCTGCCTCCTCCTCGACACGCAGCGAACCTCGACGAGTCTGCTTGGCATAATTACTATTCATTACTATTCATTACTAATCATTGCTATTCATTACTACACACTATATTCATTACTATAAATTAGTATGCAAGCACTTCAACCTCCTGCTCGACACGCAGCGAGACTCGACAAATCTGCCTGCCATAATTACTATTGATTACTATTGATTACCATTCATTGCTATTCATTACTATTCATTGCTATTTATTACTATGTATGCACTGCTGCTTCCTCCTCGACACACAGCGAGCCTCGACGAGTCTGCCTGGCATAATTACTATTTATTACTATTTATTACTATTCATTACTTTTCGTTACTATTCTTTACTATTCACAACTTAAAGGGGATCCCATGCATCACGCATTAGCAGGCGTGCTATTGCACGAGCGCCGAGGAGTTAGATTCAAGGTCCCATTCCTCTCTAGCATAGGCACACGTAGGCCTACATCATGTAGAAATTTCGCCTGCCTAGGCCTACCTGTGAAATTTCGCTACACTAATGCGTGACGTATAGGCAGGGATAAGTTTAATAGGCGTAGTAGTCCAAAAACGACGATTTAGAAATTTTGGTGGGTGTAGCATTGCTCATAAAAATTGACGATGGTGGAGTAAACCTACTCTAGGCCTACTCCTTTCTTGAAAGACACAGGAGTGCATTACTCCTGTTTTACAGGCAGCAGGAGTACGCCCAACGCTGTTCCTATTTTGTTTAGCCTCTGCGTAGGCCTATAGGATCTCTGAAAGCCTTTATACATGTAGCCTACCTTGTCATAAACGCCTCCCATCGTCAGCTCTGTCTCCACAACTGTCGCTCCCAGACCAAACAGCGCAAAAACAAGCGCGTAATCCGACGCCGTTTTTCGTCTTTCGCACAGCGTGCTTCTCCTCCCAAGTCGATACCCCTGACGCCGCACCCCTCTGCCCGACCCAGGCAGTCCAGTCCCTTCCCACTCCACCCGCTCGACATCAGGCGCAGACGGAGCGACGATGCTTGGGAGGGGATTCTTTTTCTCTCGACGGAAACACGGCCAGACGGTAGCGGTTGTTTTCACGCGTCGTTTCGTCGTGGCGCGCAGCTGAATGGTATCGACGTCGGCTGCGTAGTGGATGTAGTCGGTGACGTTGGGAGGGATGCCGATCAGAGCGAGCTCGCAGGGGCCATTGCCCGTCATAGCGCAGTGAAGAACGAACACTGTGAGACTTATTTAGCAGCTTTATAATAGCCGTCAGGGGTCGCGATTGAGAAATCACGATACTTTTCAATCGTCCTCATGTAGCCTAAATGCCTTTTAAGGGTTAAGTAGGGGCGCATGCCCCTACGGAGATCTTCATTTCTTTTTTACGCAGTCCTTGTTGTGTCACACGATTTGCTATACGGGGCAGTTCATTGTAAACATTGTGTATGAAACGATAAACTTGGAAAAAATCGCGAACGAATAGCCTGGACTGCCCGTGCTACCGGATAGCCTGGACTGCCCGTGCTACCGGATAGCCTGGACTATTACAGGCCTATCCCGTGTTACCGACCCTATTCCTACGTGTTTTTCATTTTGTAATGTTCATACCGGTGGCACCCGGCGATTTTCTGTAAAATGAACGCTTCTGATATTCTGTAGTCTATACCTGCAAGCCTGCAATCGGTGGCAGCGGCAACTGAGGCGGGTGTAGAGACACCCGCCTCATCTGCTGCTGCAACCTGTAGTAGGCCTGCATTGGAAGCGGTAGTATACTGCAGCATGATCACCCAATTGATGCAACCAATGTCATACAGAGCCGTGTAGCCTGCACTGTACAATGCACATGATGCACTTGTATTTTTAGGTTTAATGATTAAGATTTTTAATTTGAATTTTTATGATTAAGCCTGCGTTAAACTATTCCAAGATCAGAAAGCCTAAGCGCATTATGCGTATTAAGCGCATTATGCGTATTAAGCGCATTATGCGTATTAAGCGCAGTATGCGTATTAAGCGCATTATGCGTATTAAGCGCATTATGCGTATTAAGCGCATTATGCGTATTAAGCGCATTATGCGTATTAAGTGCATTATGCGTATTATGCGCATTATGCGTATTAAGCGCATTATGCGTATTATGCGCATTATGCGTATTAAGCGCATTATGCGTATTAAGCGCATTATGCGTATTATGCGCACTATGCGTATTATGCGCATTATGTGTATTATGCGCATTATGCGTATTATGCGCATTATGCGTATTAAGCGCATTATGCGCATTATGCATATTATGCGCATTAAGCGTAGGCTCAATTAAGCGTGTAAAGTTTTTTTTACAATATCAATTTATTAGAATGCGATTGCGTATAGCAATAAAGCATACAAGAAATAACGCCTACGCAATACCTAAATAAAGATTTAAATGTTGTTGCCATAAAAGACTTAAAAAACATTTATACGGCGGTCCACTGGCTAATTGCCAAAAATAGCGCGTTAAGTGTTATTGCGCGTTAAGTGTTGGCTGTGGCGTAGACGCGATAGGCCTGCATTACTAGTCTCGTACTGGAGTTGCAGTGCATTTAGGCCCTAGTTTTGAAGCGCACCGTAGCGGGTCAGACCGCGAGCTGTAATATTACAGTGTGGTCCGCCGACCGTATTCTGTTCTCCGCATCGTATTCTAACAAACACGCTAGCCTATTTTTTTTTTAATTCGAGCGATTCTTTAAATTCTTTAAATCCAGGCTTAAAACTCATTTTTTCGAGTCCGCTTTCTGTATGTAGTCTGTTGCACTTCTCCCGCACTTACGATTCAAGCAAATGATGTTTTTCCATCTCCGTTTGCATGACATATTCTTGGTGCGTTAAAAGTGCAATATACATACATACATACATACATACAAGCGATTGAGCTGTTTTTTAAAAATATTTGACGCCAACGGCCTACGTTGTCCATGACGTGGCGCGCCGTTACATTTCAATCGCAATTTCTGACCGGTTGCCGTTTGTCAACTTTCAGAAATTATTGCAACTCATCTTCCTACAGAGATCTACTTGAAAATATAAGTTTTGTCTCCTCTAACGAACTTAAGCTTACAGGAACTAGTTTATTAAGTGAAGAACACAAGCGAAGAGAAACAACGCGTTAATTAGACGAGTAACACATTAACACGATGCGTAAACAGAGCACAGAAGCTGCTCGACATGCATTACACATGTTAAGGAAAAACTCAACTACGTTCGAAGGATAGCTGCAATAGAATTCCTGTAACAAGCGCATCTGCACCCAGATCACACCGCACTAACCACAATACATAGTTTTTGTCAAGGATGTATTGGTGAACAATACGAGGGTAATTCAAAAGAATTCTACAATCATTCATTTAAAAATTCAAACAATTACACAAGTTTGAAGTTCATTAAGCATAAGCGGAAGTTACTAGACTTCTTTAGTCAAATTTTCTATTTTGAATGAAACATGCCTACTAGAAGAGTAAACCAACTTGCAGGCTACCTCATAATCAAACATTAATAGAAATATCAGCAACCAAGTACGCCTACTCCCAATGCACAGACGTTCACACAACAGTGCTACGGTTGGCTTACACGTTTGAAATTGAACAGTTTGACAGTGACTTCATTCAGTATTAGCTAGCAGTAACAGGGAGGCAAATATTAGTTTCAACTTAACTCAAAACGATCAGACGTTTTGAAAAAGAAGAATGTAACTTTTCCCACATGACTTCGTTGCTACTAGTGCTAGTATTACTAGATACTAGCTAAATGTAAATGCATGCATTATATTTTTGTAATACTGGAAGCCTTCAGCACACTATTACTTGATCATCATCCACTGTTAGACGAATGCTTGACAAAAGTCAACGAAACTCCCAACGATGCATTTATTTAATCAATTTCAAATATTACCAACCGCCAGAGGTCTTGTACACCAAGATCTGACCACATGAAACATAATATTATAGAAATAAATTATGCACTCTTCTATTCAACTTGGTAATAACTAAACTGATCCATACAAAATGTGTAAAGTTTTGCGCGAAATTCATCTGAACTACAGTGACAAGCAATTCAAGCTGCCGATGGTTAATTTTGTAGCACAGCCGCTGCCGAGTAAAAGCAACGACAAAGGCCGCCTTAGTGAGGTTCACACAAATGCTTCCATTGTGCGCTATTTCAGTGTGTCACGCTTGACACAAAAGTCCATCCACTTTGACTTCAAAGTTCACCCTAGCTCTATATCTAAAGTTTCCCACGCTCTCTACCATAGAGGGTCTTACACTTAGTTCTCAATTCCAAAAATAGTCCACGCATCGCGCGTTTCATCTAATCTGCGCACTCGGATCGAAAAATCTGCGTTCGGAATCTGAATCCCAGTCGATACACAAAGCTTCAAGACTGCCGAGCAAAGGTCGAGTTACACAATATAGTGTCAATTAGCGGTTAGACCCTGATTCCAGGTCAGGATATCTTACCCAATCAGTGCACTGAGATTTGGATCTAAGATCAATTTCAAACGATACGATTAGTTGCGGATATCGTAATCAGGGATTGATACTAAACACTTCGCGTTTCCATCTACAGTAAACATCTTGAGGAGAAATTACGATTTACACAACTGTTATCAAATTGTGCAAAAAAAATTCTACCTCAAGATCTCAGCGTACTGACATCTGATTCCTCCATCTTGATTTAAGTTCAAATTAACAGTTAGTTTATGTTTAGAATAAACCACCGAGATTATTCGATATAACTCTCTCCTAAACTCTCGTTGATTAATTCCGAACACAAAACTAAATCGAAAATGACACGAACTTAAATAAAAATAAAAATAAAGATCAATTGAATTGGAATACACAAGATGATGTCACGACCTTGAACTAGAATCTGACACTTTATTAATAATCGACCCTAGACCACTCTGTCAAGGACCTGTGATACAACACACAAGCCCGGAAGAGACGCCTACAGGGCAGCCATGACAGCGTCCATCAGAAGTTCAGAGAGGGGCGTGCCTAGAGGGCGACAGCGTCCATTTTGGCGCAGAGCTCCAGGGAGGGGTGCCTAGAGGGCGCCGCAGAACCCCAGAGAGGGGCGCCTAGAGGGCGCCAACAACGGCGTCCATCTTGGCACAGAGCTCGTCACGCTTGGCGCGCACGCCAGTCTCCTGGTCGACGTACTGCTGCTTGCCGACCTTGCCCCCCACGAGACGCTCAGCGGCCTGCAGGGTAAACTGGACCTGCTCCCTCACCTGCGCGTCCAGCCTCTGCAGCTCCGCGATCTGCACACCACCCTGTACTGCGTTAATAATTTGTATTATAAATACTATCAACTTCTCTCTGCAACTCACCCTGTACTGTGTCAATAACCCATATCATATGCTATCAGCTACTACATACCTGTAGTGCTAAAAAAAGAAACGCTTAGCACATGGCTGCAACTTGATCAAACCCCCTACAATATGGCTTCCACCAGGTTTAAGTTTAGTAGGCATAGTACGCCTAAAATAAGATTTTTCTTGTAAATTCCACGCCTTATTTGGAACGACACGCGTAGCATCACGCATGAAAATCGAATATCTTGGCGTAGGCCTATGCGGCTTCTAAAGGATGAGCAGTAATAATACGCCTACATTAGAAAGAGCAGGCGTAACGCTATGCGTGTTTCACCTGGTTTAAACTTAACTCTGGTTCTCACCACCACTGAAAATATTGTTATGCTGCTTACAAAGACCGCGCGTCCGGTCACCTTCTCAGCCGCGTCAGAGCCCTCTGCCTTGAGCTGGGCCTGGAGGGCCGCGACCTGTGCCGTCAGGGCCTTGTGGTCGGCGTCTGCCTTCTTCCTGTTGGCCGTGAAGGCGGCGAGGTCCTTGCCGGCCTTGAACTTGTTCACCGCGTCCTCGTACGTCTGGTAGAGCGCGCTGCGGCGGTCGTGCAGGCCCTGGACCTGCTCCACCAGGCCGGCCGTGCGCAGTCGACTCTCCGAGGCCTCGTCCTGTGCACAGACATGCATGCACATATATATGCACACACGCACACAGCCCCCGGATCTGCTCCACCAGGCCAGCCGTGCGCAGGCGACTCTTCAACGCTTCGTCCCGCACAAAAAAAGAATATATAAATGTTATTTATTGCCTTTTAACTTTGACTGCGCCAAACTTTAACTAAGAAATTTTTTAGCACACTTGCTTTAGCAAAAATAGTCAAAGGTCATTGCCAAGCCCAGTGACCAATAAAACAAAATCCAGATCATCCACAATAAAATTAAGATCAAAATCCAGATCAAAACTCGGATCAAAATCCAGATCGAAATTCATATTGATCATCTACAGCCAAAATAAATTAGTTTAAAATTCAAACTGTGAGTAAACCTTGAGCAAGGCTCACCTTTGAGATCGAGAAGTCGAGGCGGACGTAAATTATGACGAGAATGAAGAGCAGGTAGAACGTTCCGACGACAAGGAACGGTTCCTGCAGCATGCGGTAGCGCTGGAACGTGTACTGAACCTGTAACAAGCACACAACTCTCTCTTCTTCTTTTCCCAATTAACTTGAGCAAAAGAAACATTC
Source organism: Chamaedrilus cognettii (assembly GCA_034695025.1). NCBI lineage: Eukaryota > Metazoa > Annelida > Clitellata > Enchytraeida > Enchytraeidae > Chamaedrilus > Chamaedrilus cognettii. The sequence continues at coordinate 12,247 of JAQIWG010001948.1, read as the reverse complement.
AATATCAATTGAATTCAAAAACTAAATTAGCATTTTAATTTGTCTTCTAAATCCTTTTCTAAAAAATTTTGTTATAAATTAATTCTCTTATCGATGGACACATGGAAAAATCTTACCCTGCTATCCTGCACCCTCGTATTTCCATCATGGGACTTGTAGTTGAAGCATCGTGTTTAGTATCAAACACAATTACCGTCCGGTTCGGTCCGTGGAGCACTGGACTGCAAGCCAATTCTTTGTTCCCCGGCCTGCAGGGGGTCCTGTGTTTCCGTCAATGAAATTGATGGTTGCCCACAGCGAAGGGAGGTCCCTATTTACTTCATTAGACGCAGAATCGCACTTACAACCTACTATTAATACTATCTATGATAAAAGAAGTGCTGCTGGACTAACAGTGAAGTCCTGGATGTGATTCTCGACAAGGTTGCCCTTGTGCAGCGTGATGACGGGTCGCCCGACCGTGTCAAGGTACGTGTAGTGAAGCTCGTCGGCATCACGCTTCACCGGGTACGGAGTCTGCAGCTTCACGTTGCTACAGCAAATATCGGCATATAATCTGACGAAGCATAGTGGCCGAGTGGTTTAAGTCGCTGGTCTCGGATTACGAGTGTGGCAGTTGTCGGTTTAAATCCTGGCCGCGGCAAAGATTTCGAGTCTTTTTGTGCACCCTTAGCAAAGGTAATTTAAATTCATCAGCCACGAATGTTCCTACGGTGCCTAATGGTGTATGGTGGAACCACCACCAGATGTGCTTACTAGTCATGTCAGGAACGACACCTATCAAAAATATATTGTACCTTCGTAATTTGACAGCGAAAAAACTTGATCAAAAGAAATCAACCTCAAAAATTCACTTTAAAAATCACGAACTAAGTTTTCCAAACTTCAAGCAAAGTCATCGAAAATCAAATGACGTCGTAATTGCCAAAATAAGTCACAGTTCAAGTACAAAATATAACAACGCACCCTTGAAATGGAAAGGGCAACTGAGCCAAAAAGGTCTTGCGACATCATTGTAATTCCAGCCCGTAGTGATAGCGGAAAGGTCACTTACGATGTGCCCTCTGGCAGAATGATCTTCACCGTCAGATGATCCACGATCTGGTCGTCAAATATATGATCGACAAACTTCATCTTCAGCGCAAAGTTGTCCCCTGCAATATAAAAAAAAAATCAAAAGCATTACCGGATTTATATTTCAACGAAGTCATCTGAACAAAATTTTACAATTAATATGCCTCAAAAATCAAGTAAAATTTCAATGCTAAACCTTCTGCATCTAAATGCTAATAGTTGGAATATCAAATACCAACCAAGCGTGAGATAATGCCAGTTGGAAAATACAGCTTATAATCGCAAGGCAAGTTTTATATTCGTTTCCTATAAATGTTCATCGATTCAATACAGAACTACAACGCCCTTCAGCATTTTTACGCACAATGCACAGCAACGAGGGCAAACAAAATACATCTTTAAGGAGGCAAGTGAGAAGCAAGGAAAACAAAAAGATAGAAAGACCCCTAACCTAATCTACACAGAATCAATATAGACCACAGATATGAAATAAATATGAACACACCCATACAAATTTAAATAAAGAAAACTCTAGTAGCCATACTAAATCTATATTAATACTCATTAGAACACATTTACTATACCCTATGAGCTCTAAAAATTAAAACTTCTTTCTAAAGGTACTTGCGTACCTTTGTGCAGAAGGTACTGGTAGCTGGGAATGTTGTATCCGATGTAGTAGTGCGTCTTCCAGCCGCCAAACAGCGGGAAGCGTGGCCTCAGTTCCAGCTCCACGCCGTCGTCGCTCTCCACGAGGTGACTCGTCGAGATGTTGCCGATCTCGTCGCGGTAGTACACGTCCTTCGCCGATGGAGGCAACATCGTCTGGCAACGAAAGGGGTGTTAAAGTTGACAGCTTGTCGCTACGGTAAATGAGCCTTTTTTCACATCCACTACCTCAGCGCCATTTTATACAGTTTCCGCAAACAAACGTACTTCAGCACCACAGTTTTCGTTCATTTCACACAAAAACTATAAAAATTGCTCACAAGTGCAACAGCGCAATAAGTCTAAGTAGTATAAAGCTGCAAAAATAACAGATGTAACATCAGAAAACTATTCAAATCACTGATGCTTTCAATCTCACTTAAATAGATGACCTTTTAAAAACTGAAATATTGCTAAAAAGCTCCATTGCGGGTCGACACCAAAGTACTTCGGTTTTTGGGAGTTTTGGGCATTTCAAGACCGTGTGTAGTAACGAAAACTCCTAGTCCAGTTCTGTGCAAGGGAACCCGCACAGAACCGCTTCCCCTTCTTTAGTCGCTTTTACGACTCATAGAGTTTAGCCATTTGCTTAACTACTGTACAGTGTCACTCAAACAGGAAATCTGCTTCCTTTTTTGACATTCCTGCATCTTTTCGTTTATTGCATATATATTGCATTTATGTATGCTGCTGTACTGATTTAAGTTTTGCAAATGAAAAACAACAACAACAACGACAACAACAGCTACAACAACAACAACAGCAGTCCGCTCACCTTAAAAGACTTGACGGAGGAGACGCCGTCCTGACTGCGCTGGTAGTCGTATCGCGAGAACGGCCCCTTGAGCACCGCGCCCGAGTGGACGACGTGGTACGTCTCCTCGACGGCGATGTTGCCCCAGTGCGACACCTCAATGAGGCGCGTCATCTCCGTGACGGTGAGGAACGGCGTGTTGTTCTCATAGTGGATCACCATCTCCACCTGGCAATGACGATACGCATTCAAGGAAAATTAGCTTAAATCATACTTTGGGTGAAGCATAATTCATCTTTATACTGATACCAATTCAATTTTTTGTTCATATTAAATTTTATAATATAAAAAATTCAATGATAGAATAAGCCCATAAAAAGAAAATAACGAAAATAAAAATGAATGAAAATAGATATTGAAGAGTAATAATATGCAAAAACCGCGTCGACAAAACAATTTAGAGCTAGCTTTTCGCTCTAACAATAAGCCTATGCCCTATCCCTTCGTCATGTCAACACCGAACAAACAATGTCGACACTGCCATTTCTAGCTTTTCGCTCCAACAATGGGACTATCTTCGTCGTAGTCCACGCCTTCGACATAGACAATAATATTGGAGTTAATTGATAAAATCTGCACAAATATAAAGTAGTAATTATAAAGCGAGAATCACCTTTCACACAATTGATGAAACATGCTATCACATATTGACAGCAGATGCCTGCATGCTAATGCCTGCATTCAAAATTAGTAGGAGACAGATAAAGCCTAACCTTCATAAACAGCTTCACAAATTTAAGAGAACAACCGAGCTTTCAACAACAAAAAACCGTGCACAAACAACCCAAGTACGCAACAAAGTCATCTTAGCTGAACAGAGAATTCAATTTCTAGTTGACAAAAAATTTATATATGGTAGTGAGAAATGGGTGATGAAGGCCGATCAAGAGGCCCAGTTCGAGTGGACAGAGATGAGAATGGTGAGGTGGATGAGTGGAGTGTCATTGAAAGAGAGGAAGTACATTGCCGATCTGAGAGCTAGAATGAGATTGGAGGCTGTGGGGGAGATGATCAGAAGAAACCGACGGAGATGGCTGGGGCACGTTTTAAGAAAGGAACCAGATGATTGGGTGCGGAAATGTATGGATTATGAGGTAGCTGGGAGAAGATGTGTAGGGAGACCGGAAACGATGTGGCAAAGCCTGACAGAAAAGGATATGAATGCTAGAAAATTATGATGTGAGGAAGCGACGGATAGGATAAAGTGGAGGGCGGGTGTGCATGGCTGCAAATAGCCTACCCCTGTGTAAACAGGAAATGCGGCCACAAAGCGCGAGTGTGTGTAGTTTACAAAAAAGTTCTTTTCGCACCTGTCTGAAGGGCGCGATGTCCTCGTATGGCCCGTACACGACGGTCTTGTCTGTCTGCGCGCTCGGTCGCTCCTTCGTGTACGAGTCGATCGCACTAGTCGCACACTGCACGGTTGAGGTCTGTGTCTGGACGCGATACGGTGAATACACGTACGCATTGCCGACGAAGCGCACGAGCTGCTTCTCCGACTGCACAATCTGCGCCGGGTAGGGGCGCAGGGCGTGCGCGAAGACTGTCTCCACGTCGACCGTCGTCTCCTTGCCGGCGTCAAGGGGTTTCGGCAGCTCCACCTGATAGAACTTCTTGTCTCTGGAGCAAGGAAAAAGCAGATGATTTTAATCAAGCATATAAAGTTTGTAACTTAGATAGGATGGCTACGAATCACTCTTTGCATATCCTTATAAAAGAGAGCTTCAAAAACGGATTCCACCAGCATTTACATTCATATGCAAAATGGCAAACGCTCAAAGATATATACGCAACTCTGCACACGAGCAAAACTTCAATAAATTAGTACGGTAACGTCAAAATTATTATTTTAATCTCAATTGGGGAACTAATATTTTAAACAGATGCTTTTAAATTTGTTTACAACTATTAACAATTCACCGCTTGAATTGCAATAGCACCAAGCCAAATATCATCAGAAATTGTCACAGGACTATTTTACTTGAGCTCAAAGAAAAAAAAAGAATCAAACTCAAACAAATCAGGTCCTCTGGAAGACTTTCAGAGGCGAAAATTAAATTTAAGCACATCAGTGTCATTTTTGTTTTTATTCACGATTTCAACTTATTTAATTATCAGTGAAACTCACTTGTGCCCATCGACAGTGACCTCAGACAGCGGCAGCTTGCGTTCATCCTCTCCGGTTTGTTTTATCTGGACAGACAGCAACATAAAACAAATCTGTGAAAATAATATAGCAGCGCCAATGCAGCTGAACGCTCTTCGTAATAAAAAAATTCTTTCAACCAAAAGCCTATTGAAGTCGTAAATCATGATTAGTCAGGGTATTGTTACGATTATGCCGGGGTAATATTGATAAATTTCTATAATTAATAGATTTACGATATTTTAATCCAAAAATTGTTTAAAATGCGCCATACAATACTATTCCATATTTTAAAATCCTATTCCATGTCACATCCATTCCTTCACATTCACATATTCCATGTGCTGTTCCCAACTCGCCAACTCACCGACGCCCCGGTGAACGACAAATACTCTGCAAGCACCGGATCGACCACCACGAGGAACGACTTGATCGCCCCCGTCGATCCCGTGTTCTCCACGGTGTAACGGGTCGTGATCTTAGGCAGGTGGGTCGTCAGATCCACCGTGCGCACAGCCTTCACGACCAGCAGGTCGGGGCTAATCCCCACCCCCGCCACGCCGCGGATATCCCCGCTGCACCAGGCCAGCACGGCCAGCAATGCCAGACGAATGAATCTCACCGCCATTGATTCGTCTATGCGAGGCAATATGATGCTAAACGTCTCGGAGTGGAAAAATTAGGCAAAATAGTATTTTAGGAGGAGGAACGTAATTTAAGCCGGCTTTCACCATGAAGCAAAGCCGAAGTGGCCTAGGACGTGGCGTTCATGTAATCAAATTCTAAAGTAAACTTATAGACAACCAATGAATGTTAGAGTTTATGATTATGTTTCTGAAACAATTAAATAAATTGCAGATAATTGGACAAAATTTCAGGCAAAAATTTAGAGTCATTGTTCATTGGCTGGTGATAGAACTACTGTTATGCACTATACCCTTCGAAATACAAAACCAAAACGAGACTCCTTATATGAAAGTACCATAGGTCTCTAATTATTATTATTGACGTTTAATGCCAAAAATTTCGTGTAAGCCTACTATTATACGATTTACTGTACCAGCACCATGCTCCATTACTATAATCTAAAAGTTACCGCAATGAATAAGCTGATAGTGTAGGTCTTCTAGGCACGTAGGCCTATTTTAGACGATTTACCAAATACACCAAAAAATATATCCATGCAAAATTAATTTTTTTCAGTATAAATGTGGCAAAAGACAGATGATCCTTGCCATTTTGAGGTAACTTATAACATTATGCAGTACAGGTTATAGCCAGGCAATCTAACATAGGCCTATAACACACGCAAATGAAAATTCGTAATAAAAACTCTGCAACATTAAACTTGAAAATGGATTTATAAACATTATAGCAAAACAAGAAAGCTTCTATATGCAAATAAGAACTTCTTGAGCTACTCCATTTCGTCAAATAATTGACGATAGCATAGTCATGCTCTAAGAAACTGCCAGTCTAACACGTTATGTGAAAAAATACTTTGGTTGTCAATGACTTGACTAAAATAAGCTTCAGGTTCAGATCCCAAGTCCACAACACTCACATAGTTGTACAACGTAAAAACGCTTAATCGCCTGCATTATTTTAGTAACGATGGTTAAACAAAGACAAACAATTATCTTCTTATCATTTGCTAATATTTTGATCTTTCTGAAGCGTTTAACATAATGTGTCTTTTCCAAAAAATGTATTCACGTGCACTAAATTGCTTTACAAAATCAAGATCTAAAATTCAATAAACAACATCATAATTTCATCACCAACCTCTGGGCATTGAGTCTGGTACACACTTCAACAAAGTATGAGAAATTAAGCTATTATTTGTCACGATAAATCTTTGATCTGCGAACTAATTGGCGCAAGATGCAAATTCTCAATCAGTAATTGGAAGACATTGCCTTTGTGAAAAATTATCATCTTCAAAAATTTCCAAATTCCATCAGACCTTGGAGTGCTCAAAGTTCACAAAACTTCACAAACAATACTCGGTACTGAATATTCGATACACATTGCTATCATATTCGCATCGTTCATCTAAGTTTCAAGAAATCTTTCATCTTCAAAGCCGCTAGAAATTCAGTAAAACATAGTCGAAACAGTTATGTACAAAACTGACATTTTCTATATCATCCATCTAGCTAACCAGGCACGTTTCATCATACCAAAAAAATAATAATGATAAATTGAGTTTAAAAAAGGTAATGGTCTATCAAGACCTCCAAAATGATTGCACATCATAACAAAATAATACCAGCAATAATAACAATGGTTTAGAGTCCGTTTCCACGTTCAAGAACGTCATCGTCTCCACTCTAATTATTAACAAAGCAGATGAATGGGCAGAAAAAAGAACGTTGCATAGCCAGGTCAGATAGTATATAATATGACATTTCACATGCATGTAATTTTGACAAATTTTGTGAATCAGTAAAACTAGCGAAAACAACATGCTCCAAAATAAAGCTGCATAGCTAAATGTGACAGGCACTCCTCAAAAATTAAAAATTAAGTGCAGCAATATTTCTGAGATGCAAAACCGTGACAACAACATGCAGCACAGCATAAATTTCATGTTTTGCACAATTTTTGGGAAAAAAACCTAAAAATGGAATCTGCTGACTTAGCTAGTAACGCTGCACTAGACGAAAGTGTTCATGGCAGTGGGCGACATGGCAGGATGACCGGGGGCCTGCGGGGGCGGCCTGTTCTTGCCTGTGTACTGGCCAATAAAGGACCCGTCCTCGTTGAACTTTGACGCGTTGTGGTCCTCGTACTCTGCCAGACTGTCAGAGTCACTCTCAATGGGCTTCTCTTCGCTGTCCAGCGACACTTGACTCCTGCTGCGATCTACCGGCCGACCTCTGCAAGCGGCAGTTATATGGAAACTCAACCGGAAACAGCTCACTAGTAAGAGTAAAAAGTCGTATGTTAAACCTAATGCTACACCTGTCTATTTCGAATTGGGCGTACCAGTTAGCAAAAAAACCTTTATTGAGGGCATAATGCGCCTACTACACTTAACCCTGGCTATTGATAGAGCCAAATAATTTTATTCCATCTTTCAAACCTTACACAAACAAATACTTTATACAAACAAAATTAAATGTAGCATTTTATTGCAACGAGCAGAAGTACAAGGAGATGATTATCCCTGAATATGTCCTAGAATCATTCCATGAACAGGCGATCGCATTTAGATAGACTGGCAGTTCTCCGACAGCTTTCCAGCGCAATTATTTATCACTATCTTATTCTTCTTTGGTTAAAGTTTGGAAGTCCGCTAAGCACTTACGAGTCGTTGTATTCTCCAAACGGGGTCTCCTCGGGGGCGAAGGGATCGCGACCCCACATCTGCTCTTTCTCATAAACTGAAAAATAAACACAATATGTTTCACATATGTTGCAATGGATATTGCATAATAAGCCTATAACAATATTACAAAATACATAAAATTGCACATTTTGTAAATATTGAGAGACAGGGCATTATTTCTTTGAATCGATTGGCATCACTCAAACTTATTATTGTTCTCAGCTAATTTGCTGCGTCGTGATTGGTCGATGATAATTTTATTGACAGACAGGAGAAATTGCGACTTAGGCAAACCACGCGCTTCATGCATTTATTTGCGTGAATTAAACAATAAGCAGAAAAAACTGGCCAGGGTAGATGTCGCCTCTGCTGCGGTTGACGATGCAGACGATAAGAAGAACGAGAAGAAGGAATGCAATGATGCACATCAGGATGATGAACCAGCTCGCCCCAATGTGCTTCCGAGCCAGCACTGTGCAGCAGGCCGCATACTAATATATGAGTCATCATATTAATAATAGTGGGTTAATGTCCGTTTCGACGACCGAAGACGCCATGGGTACCTCGACACGCGCAATGAGAACATTAAAGCATGAATCGGCAGAAAACCAGACGAGGAAAAAGTAAACAGCGGCGTAACTAGAAATCATCAATTTTTTGACCGTACCAATATAGCTATTGTGATTAAAAAAAAAGAAATTCGAGTCCTTTTCAAATGCTGCCTGTTATTCCAAATTTGTTAAAAAAATGAAATTCACAAAAAATTATTGCTTAATTCTGCACATACTTTAAAAAAATTCCTCAGCCTATTATACCTTGAGGCGTTTTGTGCTTATTTTGATTAAGTCTGCAACAAAAAAATTATTCAAACCTAGCAACAAACCTATCAATAAATTAAATTCATAACTCATCATTGAAACTTTGTTTCGGTGTGTTAGCCTGTTTGCATATACATGTAAACAAATATATTTGAACAAAGAATGGACTTGCAGCCCAGAGCGCCCCGGGCGAGTCGAAAAAGAAGACTAAAAAGGGGGGGGCGATTCTGTGGCGGCCCTCTTACGCAGAACTGGACCGTAATAGTCTTCGTTACTCACACCGGTCCTTAAAGTTTAACCCCACCCCAAATATATTTAAAATATTTGTAATTAGACCTGTTTATTGCTAATAGTACAATTAAGGATGCATAACGCAAGAGCATTTGCATAGGCAAATGAATAAAGCATAAAGGATGCACAACATCAAATTCAATGACTAATTATAGAACAATTCAACTGAACGCCTATGTCAGGCACAAATTTGACGCAGATTCCAGAACAGTTCGTACCACTTTCCAGAGCGCCCGGTTCTGGCGTGTATTCTGCGCAAGAAAATGCAAGGCAGAAATAATTATTGCAAAACTCATCAATTAAGCCTGTTTGCACGAATAACTTTATAAAAAATGGGTCCATATTAGCTAATCTCCAGTGAACAAAACAGTGCAAAGCAATTGACAGTAACGGGCTTACTTGCTGAAGTTGTTGGGACTCACAACATGGTTTCACTCCGCAGTCAGCGATCTACCTATTACTGCGTTTAATAGCTAACACTAAAAACATCAGTTCTAAGACCATTCGCAATATCAAAATACCTTAGGCTACGATGTACAGCGTATTTTAGTTGCTGCAAATTTATGTAAAATTAGGCTGTCAACATTTATACCAAATAATAATTTTTATGGACAATTAACAAACGCGTGTAGCCTACATTTGACAGTAGGCCTACATGAATCTTAAATTTTGACATAAGATTTAGAAACAGTGGATTTAGACGCGGTAAGGTGATGAAATGAGATCGGACGCCGTAAGGCTTGAAGAAGCTAATCTTAGGTGCAGGTGATAACCTTCTTATCTAATAATGAATTTACTAGTATCATTATAGTCCAACTGACTTCATTAGCAAATGGCATGACAAAGCTACATCATGCATGAAACTATCGAAGGATATAGGAGGAGGAGGGGGGGAGGGTCAGGGGGTACACTGGTCCCTATACCGTGAAGGAGAAATACATCATTTTAGAAATCTATGACGGAAACGTAATTCTTGGGAAGCACAGCCATTCTATTGACCCCTTCCGTAGCGACTTTTGAACATTTTAGTTACTTATAAAACAAACCACTGTGTAACTAGTGAACCTAATATGACAAAATTAAGAAAAATCAACCTCATGCTGCCAAAAGAACTTAACTAATAAGTTAATAAGCCTAAAGATATCAAGTTAGGGAACACTGGGGCATGAACACCATTTGACCAATGGTGTTCATGCCCCAATCTTCCCTTACTTGACACGTTTAGGCTTATGAATAAAATGCGAAAATAAAATAAATTCGACTGAAGTTTAGCGCTGCATCATAAATGTAAAATTCTATAGCGCTTCCAGTCCAAACGTTTGGCTGACAAAAGTTACAGCAATATTCACTGGATATCAAAGCTCAATAGTATTCAAATTTCAGAGCATCCATAGGAGATTTTACATAAAACTACGCGGTGGGCGTATCGTACAATATGACGCTTAACTATTGGATTCTCAAAGGAGATTTAAAGGTTGTATTCATGCTGATTTCCCATTTCAAATAGGATCTTGTTCAGGTCTTACCCTGTAGGGGACCTGGCGGAGCTGTAATAAAGTAAATTAATTTCAACATAAATAAGACAAATAAAATGATGTAAAGGGTCACATTCAAAACAAATCCTTAAGGAAGGAGGTGTGGTCAACGGCATGATTCTTATCATTACTGAAACCATCACATTAGTCTCTCAAGAATTAAACAATTAAAGATAAAATATTGGACAAGTAAATTTTTAATTATGGCCATTCACATTTCACTTGGAACTTTCAAAACTCCTGTTTAAAGGCTACACAGCTCTTAAAACCATTTTTGTAAGAGCATTTAGGATTTCAGTAAAGTTTGATTTAATAAATATTTCATGTAATAGGCCCCTATAATACAATAAAGGACATGGATAGGATAAAGTGGAGGGTGGCTCAGGGCGCGTGTCCATGGCTGCAATGGCTTACCACTACAGAAGCTGGGGATACGGCCACAAAAAGCGAGTGCGTGTGTGTTTGATTTAATATTTTGATGAAAAAATTCTAATAAATTGAGCGTCTGATGCCAGGTGAAATGATAGATTAGTTAAAATGCAGAACAGGTGTAAAATATAATCTAAATAGCTAGTGAAACACAGTCTGCCCTGGGTCCGGCGCAATCACTGTCCCCTAGTTTGCCTCGGCACTGTCCCACGGGGAACGTGTCTACTATGATAGATTAAACTAAAAAATATATATAAATCAAAGTATGACGGTATAAAGACATTTAAAACGCTCTAATAAACAACATAGTATAGATTACACAACTTCTGCGCAAAATGCAAGCATACCATGTGTTTCACCGACGACGATTTCCATTGGCTCGGAGCGAGTCTCCCGGATGTGATCTTCAACGCCATTGGCTGCAACGACCCGGAAGAGATACGCCCCTGGCTCGAGATCAGTGATGTAGATCCAGTCGTTTTCACTGAACGGATCAAGGCTTGTTCGATCCCAGATGTTAGAACCTATCAGAGCGTTGGGGCAAAATTTAACTGAGATTTCCACTCAATAATCTATAGCTTTTATTTATCACATTGTTAATTAACGATTTAAACTAGTTTTAATTGAACATTGGACGAAAAAAACAGAAAAATTGTAGTAGAAAAATTTAACATTGGACACAATTCAAACTATACAGCTGCAACAATTCAATAACAATTGAAAGAAACGAGCCCTTTTGCATCGCCGACACAATCAACATTAGAGAGAAATAAATTCTTGTACCAAGACTCTTGTACCAGACTGATTAGCACACTAATATTATTATTTCTTCAAGTTATTTATTGTATAACGTCGGCTGACGAGTCCAGATTATTCAAGGCTTTAAAGCAAAGCAAATTTTTAAAAGCACAGCCTAATACTAATTCGGATGAATTTTTATGGAGGCGTGTCAATTCTAAATCAGCATAGAATGTGTATATTTTTTGCACAGTTCATTTCACTGAGCTCTAGTCTACATTGAAAATGTTAAGTTGAGCCAAATGTTAAGTTGAGCCAAATGTTAAGTTGAGCCAAATGTTAAGTTGAGCCAAATGTTAA
>JAQIWG010001947.1:0-22172 GCA_034695025.1 Chamaedrilus cognettii | reverse complement strand
TAATGCTGGTCGTTGTATCATTTACTTATTTATTTTGTGTTGCATATCTACCTTCGTGGTGAATAAAAGATTCATATTAGATGACAGTGCATGAGGGGCACTGATAGGGGCGCCGCACCAGTCCGAGGTTGTGTTTGAGGGAGTGGACACAGTCGCGCAGGTCCTCCCTGTGTACTTGCAGCCCTTCCAGCTGCGCCTCCACGAGGCCGTGCCGCGCGCTCTCTAGCTCAAGCACGCTCTCAGCCACCTCCTGCACCACACACACCACACTGCTACACATCACACTGCTACACACACCACATTGCTACACAAACCACACTTCTACACACACCACACTGCTGCACATCACACTGCTACACACACCACATTGCTACACAAACCACACTTCTACACACACCACACTGCTGCACACGCCACACTTCTACACACACCACACTTCTACACACACCATACTGCTACACACACCACACTGATGCACACACCATACTTCTACACATGCCACACTGCTACACACACCACACTGCTACACACGCCACACTGCTACACACACCACACTGCTGCACACGCACCACACAGTTCTTGCAGCAGTGCAGCCCTTCCAACTTTGCAGTCATTAGGCCATTTCATGACACATACCTCTCATACTTGAGGTCACATATCTCATATTATTTGAGGGCATACTCATAATTAACAGAGACGACTTATGCACTTCTGGCAGAAAGGAGTGATGCTTAAGTGTAATTCTGGTATTAGAAGGGATGATGTTATGTGTAACTCTGGCAGATAGACGGCGAGCAATATGTGCACTTCTCGCAGTATGCTCTCAAACGTTTTGTGATCAAATCTTTCACATACCTTAGATCGCATAGATGCAAATTTTGGATCATACATCTTACGTATTTGAGCTCATTTAACTCATATATTTCTTATCAACAACTCATACAATTGAGTTCACAAAACTCACATATTTCAGATCGCATATCTCAAATATATGAGATCACATAACTGACATATATGGAGATCACAAAACTCATCTAACCAAGCTCACACTACTCGCATATTGAGCCCACATAACTCACATATTTGAGCCCACATAACTCACATAATCAAGCTCACGTAACTCACATATTTGAGGTCAGACTTGAGATGCGAGAGCGCGTCGACGATCGTCGTCTCTCTATCGTCAACCTCCTCGCGAGAATCGAGCTGTACAGGAAAGCAGACCACAGGCCTGGCTACAGAACAGCAGACTACAGGCCTGGCTACAGGACAGCAGACTACAGGCTGGCTACAGAACAGTAGTCTATAGGCCTGCTGCAGGACAGCAGACTACAGGCCTGGTTACAAGACAGCAGACTATAGGCCTGCTGCAGGACAGCACTCCACAGGTGTGGTTACAGGACAGCATATTAACAGGCCTGTTACAGCATTCTAACAAGCCTGCTTACATGACAGCAGACTACAGGCCTGGCTACAGGACAGCAGACCAGAAGTAGAAGACAGCAGACTAGAGGTACAAGACAGCAGACTAGAGTTCAAAGACAGCAGACTAGAGAGAGAGGACAGCAGACTAGAGGTACAGGACAGTAGACTAGAGGTACAGGACAGAAGACTAAAGAGAGAGGACAGCAGACTAGAGTTACACGACAGCAGACTAGAGGTAGAGGACAGCAGACTAGAGGTACAAGACAGCAGACTACAGGCCTGGCTAAAGGAGAATCGAGATCGAGGACAGCAGACTACACACCTGACGCTTCAGCTCCATGTACTCTGCCCTGAGGAAGCTGAGCTCATCCTGCAGCTGATTGGCGCGTGCGCAGTGCTGCGCAGCAACACGCTGCACCTCACCTACCTGCTGCGTAGCACGCTGTTGCACCAACCGCACCTCCTGCACCGAGCAGACCAGACAATAGAACAGAGACTCAATGAAGAAATGAATAGTATTGAGATTCAATGAAGATATCAGGACAATAGAAATTCAATGAAGATATCAAGACAATAGGAATTCAATGAAGATATCAAGAGAATTCCGAGAAGGCCATGTATTGGAATGACAGACGACCTGCTTGAGAAGAAATCATATGCAGAGATGAAGAGAAGGGTCGAGGATTGGCTAGGGTGAAAGGTTTGGACACCAAATACCTTCCGTTTAGCAGCACACTAAAGAAGAAGAAGATATCAAGCCAACGACAATTAAATGAATAAATCAAGACAATAACGAAAAGACAATAACAACAAGAAAACATGGAAGGAGGCGGTAGAGAGCGATATGAAGGAGCGAGGCATAAATAGAGAGATGGGAAAGAGTCGAGAGTTGTGGGGGGGATTCATCGTTGGGAACGTAAAACCTGTCTTGACACGTAAAAGTGGACGTAAAATGTAGAAGATGATGATAATGATGAATAACGATTAAATGAAGGTATCGCAACAATAAAGATTCAATGCAGATATCATGACGATATAAAGATTCAATGGTATAGGTAAGCTACTGTATAACACAAACATTAAACCTACCATGATCTGAATTTTTATCGTTCACATACAAATCTATTCACTAGACAGACACCAAGTAGCGACCGTGCAACAACTCAGAATGACAACAAATACGCGTAAAGTATTTCGCATGTGTACGTCCCCATGTATGCCAGGGCTGCGAGGATGATAAACCATTCACATACCATTCACATCAAATGGGCATTAACTTGATCACATCAACTTGCAAGAAGCCCAAGTTATAACGCAAGCGGAATACGCTTGAAAACTAATTACAATTAAGGTAAGTAGCAGTTAATATCATTTGTAAGAACTAAATGAGCTCTAAAATGGCAGAGGTGAGACCTCGCTGAGCTGAGCTCTGAGTTGCTCCAACTCCTGCTTGGCACGCTGGAGCACGGCGGCAAGTCTCATGTTCACCTCATCACTGTCCACTAGCTCCCGACCTAGAGACAACCGAACGCTCAGTATCATGTTCACATCATCATTCTACTAGATCCCGACCTGGCGACAACCAATCAGCACTCGTTATATGATACTATGCAGCATGGTCTACTGCGTTACTTATACCCACCAAAAAAAAATAATAGCTGGAAAAATGAACAAGAGTTCAAATGAATAACTATCTAAATAGGAGATAATTATTTCACACGAGGCATTGTGGTGTAGTGGTTAAGGCATCGGACTTCCAGAGGACCAGGTTTCAAGTACTCGTGTCGGCAATAATATTTACAATAAAAACTCTACAAGGATCGTTTTGACATCTTTCAGTCATATCTTTACCCCAGCTAGATTTTAGACTGCACTATGCAAGTGTAGAAATAGGAGTTTTGGTGCTATTTTTAATGTTCTTTACTTTTCGAGCTATTTCTTCATTACTACTTTCTGTCTGTGGGGAATCTAGTGTAGAGCTTACTGCGCTTGCAGCCTAATCGGTACCATGCATTAACTTGGCCAGCTATTTACTAGAAATCTGTCTGTAGCCTATTAGAAAGTTATTTGTTCTGCCTATAGCCTACTGAGGTACTATCGTGGAGGTAGATATTAACTGAGAGTCAACATTTGCAACAATCAATATTAATTCTGAGAACTTTCAAACAATGAAGTTAGAAATCAACACGCGCTGTCAAAACATCTGAGCGATCTAATTCAGACTTCGACGACCAACAAAAATATTGTCAGTTGAACATCAGCTCAGAATTTCAGAATTCAGACCAGTCGTCCAGCCCGCGGGGACTGTTTGATGACTGCGTAGTGTAGTTCTGTTGTTTCAGCCGATTCTCGAGGTCAATGTACCAAGGTATTAATTGAACTGCATGCCATCGCGGCTGATTGATTGTCATGCTGGGGTAGTGGCTGATAAAATGTAAATTGTAGAGGGAAAGAGTCAAACTTTATTAAAAGAGTTTAAAAATTTATAACCATATAAAAACTCTAAAGTATCAGTTCATCCCACAAGTAGAGAAGAGTCACACATCAAACTATCAATTGAAGACACTGAGATCCATGTCATACATGGAACTGAGTGTCGTACAACAAGCAATGTTGGTTGACTTGCTTTATACAGTGTACGATAAAGCCATGCTGCAGAATTTGCTTTGACTTGGAACCAGTGTCCATCGGAGTATCACCTTGATCTGTCTGACTGAAAATTTTAAAGTATGGCTCACCTTAAATGATATTGAAACAAATTTAGGTCTGGGAACATTCCGGGGTAGAGATATGACTAAAGAAGTCAAAACGGTCCTTGTAGAGTTTTTCTTGTATTGGTAAAAATGTAATTTTGACTTTTTCAAAGAAGTTTCATAACTTTTGAATGCAATAGAATTTCTGCTGGAAATTTCACAATCTGTCGCAAATTATCTCATCCACAAAGCCTTCAAAATTTTGAATAAGAATATAAAAGATTTACTGGTTTATCGCGATTTCGCTAGGGGCACCTTTTTTATGACGCACTCTGTAGATAGGAAAGGACAAAATACTAAGAACTGGGCGAATCAAATATCACTTGTCATGCGTGTTGTGTTATCAGAGCGCTAGAGAGCGCTAGAGAGCGCTAGATTAGCAGGAGACAATGATATTATTTTTATGGTTCTCAGACTGTTGCCATTTTGTGATAAAAACATCCATCTCCGGTGAACAAAGATCATACAAGTTCTAATGCTTGCGGAGCAATGTGTGACGAAGCCGTACCGAGATCAGCGACACGTTCCTGCAAAGAGAAGCCTTGATGTCCGACCTGTCTATTGCCGCCATCGTGCTGCAAGTGAGAGAAATAGAAACGTATATGCAATATGATAAGCACACGTGAGCGGTCCTTGAATAAAAAAATCGTACGAAGTAAAAATTTGTATCCGTATCGTTAAGATTAATTTTATTCAATCTCTCCACCTCATACGTATTGTAAATATTTTGTCAGGATGCTAGTGTTTAAAATGTGTGTTGCGTACGGTAGCCTTGACAATATACTTTTAAATCAATACTGATAATATACATGAAGTCCTAATCACAAATCAATAAACCGCTTACAGAGCTCAAGCGTCACAAACCACAGCGCTAAGCTCGGAGTGACTGAGACGGGCGGTAGTGCGACTCAGTGGGTCCGTGTTCACCGGTGCTGAGAGCTGCGCACGCAGCGCGGAGCGGTGTTGCGTGCACGCTTCATGCACCGCACTCTCCACCGCACTCAACTCTGCAGCTAGTCGAGTGTGTAGCTGCTGCCTCTCTCGCACTACATCCTCCACTTCATCACGCACCCTGTGCGCATTCATGCATCATGCACGCAGTCAAGCACCCTGCACGCAATCATGCACCCTGCACACAAGCATGCACAATGCATCCAATCATGCATGCTGCACACAATCATGCACCCTGTATGCAATCGTGCACCTTGCGTAAAGTCACACACCATGATTTTACCAATAAAATACAAATATACAAACAAGAAAAAAGAAGTTCATAACAGTCCAGGTTTACAGTAAATTTAAAAGTATAAAAGCAACTCATTCTCATTGTTAGTTCCCAGTTTAATATTTTACGTACAACCTCAGACACTCACGCACCTGCGCAACTCTGCAACCCTATTCGTCAACTCGCTTCCTTCACTCTCAAGTTCGTCCATCTGCCGTTGCAGCTCCCCGACAGCTGCCTCGAGTGCTCGTCTCTGATTGGTCAGTCGCTCGAGGTCGTCTCTCTCCCTAGCCGTGCGCGCGTGCAGGTCAGTGAGGTCAGCGGCGCAAGCCTGGCGCTCTGTCTCATAACGCTCGCCCTCCTCACTCGCCTGAACACAGAGCACGCTTTGCAAAACCACAATCGTACTGTAACGACACATACTGGCTCAGTCGTTGTGTCTTATGCTAACATCTAGACCAAATGAAGAAGTCTGACATTGTGTTCAGCAAAGAACATTACTCTCACAAGGCGAAAAAAACTTTTAAAATTACATTAAGCCTATTCGCAAATTGACTCTACCTGAATTTTGTTGCAAACTTTTTGACAGCCAATAATATTCTTTTTATTTTGGCACCCGGATTATAACCCGGACTAAATCCATAAAAAAAGAGCCCGCGACAGTTGTACAAAATACTCCTTAATGTACAAAGGTGTTGAATTGGACCATACATGTATTTATACGAGGAATCTGTGAACAAATTTTAAAAATCAAAGTGGTGTTTCAAAAATTCAACTTTTTGGATTTTATTTAAAATTCATTTACAAAGCAGCGGTCTGAAATTTTGAAGATACGACTTCAGATCGGATTCCGCACATTATATTCCATAAAATAAGCTATTTTTCGCACATATGTCAACAATTTAAGCTGTTTTATAATTTATTTCAACAAATATCTGTAATGTGCAGGGTTACCAGACGTCATAGATTTTAACACGTCCTTTATCTGACGCCATTTGTCCCGTGTCCCTTATGAACGGCATAAGGTACGCAAATTGTCCCGTATTTAAGCCCCAGGCATCAATTTTCATCACATGATTCAACAAAACTGTCTTTTAAACAAAAAAAAATTCTGTAAATTTCTTAATAATATCTAATAGCCTGATCTAAGGGGCACAAATCGAAAATATTTGACTATCAGTCTTGCTACAATCGTGCGTAAATCTCTGAACACAATTTCATTACAATAAACGCCTTTTACACGTATGTATTGAAAAACAAATAACGTAGTTTATGCGAGGTAGCACAAAAATTGAAGCATGCACGCTGCATATTTTATGTCCCTTATTTAAACGATGAAAATCTGGCAAACATAGTAATGTGGCGCCAATGGCCTTCGGCATCAATGACAGCGGAGAACGTTGCATTATCGTGTAAAGCAATTTCTGACTGGCTGTTGTATGTCGATGTTCAGGACCGGGTAGAGTCAATTAATATTTAAAGATCTCTTTGCAAATTAAAAAATATCACTCGCAATAGAAACATTTACTCACTGTATAAAAATCAACAATCACATATTTACAAGTCACTAACTAACGCAATTCCTATTCTTTCCACTCAAAAAGGTGAAAACGTCAAATCATTATCTAAAACTACGGACGATGCAAAAAGACCTATGACATGGCATCATGCATAATAGGTGGCTAGGAAAGTACACAACATCGCCAATCACCGCTTCAGATAATACAGTAAGCTTTGAGCAGCAGTTTCACATTGAATTCCGCTAAGAATTTCTATACAGCCAACACAAGCCAACAAATAAACAATTTTCATTGAAATTTACAAACAATTTCCATTGAAATTGCAATGAACCGTAACTAAAATGATAGAATTGTATATTGGCACTCAATTGGTTAGAAGTCAATAGCATTGATCTAAGCTGAAGAACTGGATATGTCTAAATTGACATATTGCAATTTGCAAAGAAAACAGCCTAAAGACAAAAACAGTTTTGCTAACATTTTCGGAGCAACACTGGTCATAATATTCATCTAATTTAATTTACCAAGACCAAATATAGAAAATAATAGAGCTTAATAAAAACTTATCAAGTCAAAGTAAAAATATCAAAATTTAAAAGACCAAGATCTATTTCTGTGAAGTGAAAAGAAATTAGTCGAATAAATAACATTCAAAGCTTAAAAATGAATAACGAGATTATTGAAACTGCAAAAAAAAAATGCAAAAAGAGACTACAAAAAAAGAAAGTAAATAACGCATATGTCTTGTAGACCCTGGCATCTTCTAGTGCCAGACTGCAGCACCTCGACGGACTAAAGCTGTGGCAACAGACACAAAAATTAAACAAATCTGAAATAAACAAACAACATAGCCTAGACATTCAGTAGAATCCACCCTCGGCATTGGTTGAATTTATTTTCCTATTTGCCAAATACATTTTGTCCAGTTTACCCATCCAATCAATCATCTTAGAAAAATTCCGATCTGCTACAACTTAGTTCGATAAGCAAGCAGAGAATAGATAGACCAGAATTCACACACAAGCGCATATGAATGAGAATTGAATATAAATCAACATATTCGCAATGAATTACTTACAGTGTACTTAAATATCTATGATCACGTTTTATCTTTTAAGATCAACTTACACACGTCATGGGAAACTGTGTAATGCTTACAAGTATGATTGATTGACTAGCCTGGATCAAGCATACACGTAAGTAGAAGATATATATTAAAAAGCAGTACAAGATATGCAACCCAGAAATGAATTACCAGACGAGCATAACAAGCAATAACCAGATATCCTAGAAAGGACAAAATTATCTGATATGCTAAGGAACAATAACCAGCTACCATATGTATAAAAAACCATCACTACGATCATCATCATACGCGCAAAGAACTATTACCAGGTATGCAGAAAGAACATTAACAAGAGTACGCATAAAGAACATTTATTGGGTATGGATAGAAAATCACAATTCATAACAAATCGAGGGCCTAATCCTCAGTCGCTAGATGACTGTACGCTCAAATCGTTCGAATGAAGCGCCAGCAGCCCGTGTGCTGGCGTGCCACCAGCCACACGTCAGACTGACCTGTGCACGCGTAGCCTCGCGCTGCGCCTCCAGCGCGCTCAGCTCTGCAGCACGCGCTGCGAGGTCAGCGCTGAGCGAGCCCACCTGACGCTGTGTGTCTGCAAGCTGCGCGCCCTGCAGCCCTGTCTCAGCCCTCAGGGCTGACAACACTCGCTCGGCCTCGCTCGTCTCAGCAACCATCTAGTCGTGTGACAAACAGTTCAGGATATTGTCTTAGCTTGCAATATATAACATGCACCATCATCATCATCATTTTTGTTTTACGTCTACTTTCTGTGCTAGCACAAGTTGGAAGTTTCCCAAGATGAGACTCTTCCACAACTCCCTATTCTTTGCCATCTCTCTATTCATGCCACGCTCCTTCATATCGCTCTCTACCGCCTCCTTCCATGTGTTCTTCCTCCTCCCTCTTCCAACGATTCCTTCCACCTTGATATATCGGCATGCGGATACCCAGTCTTCCACATTCATGTGTTCTACATGTCCAAACCACCTCAGTCTCCCTTTCTTCACCATGTCCGTTATACATACGACACCTAACTGTTTTCTTACATCTTCGCTTCGACACCTGTCCTTCAATGACACTCCACGCATCCATCTCACCATCATTCTCTCTGTCCTCTCTAATCTCTGAAGATCCTCCACCTTCGCTGGCCATGCCTCACTTCCATATACCAAAGTACTTTGCTCACACATTTTGTAGAATTTCCCATTCAGTTTCAATGAGATACCCCTTGCTGTCAAGATTGCTTAATTACCATTTGCACCTTTTGTGTAAGTAAATATAATCACTGACATCAAACCCAACATCATCACCCGAGCATTCATCAGTAGGCCTACCTGTTTGCGTTTCGTTTCACACTGAGCGCTAACATTGACAAGTTCTTCTTTATGCGAGGCTACGTCCGAACTGAGTTCCCTCAGATTTTGTCTTGTATCCTCACGCTCTGAACTGAGCCGCTCGGTCTCTCCCTGACGATCAGCCAACAGCTTCTCCGCTTGGAATATCTCCTCGTGCATCTATGCACAGGAAGCATCGAGCAAAATTAATGCAGTTTTCATGCGATGCTAGGATCCACAGATTAATGCAGCGATATGATCAGAGATGTGATGCTGTCGCGTTTATGCAGTCATTCAGTAGTAAAGTTTTCAGTTCACTCAAAACGTAAGCAAACTTGAGTGATAGAGGAGGATAGTGTAGAAACCGCGTAGCGTTTAAAACTGACACATTGCAAAAATTAAAAGTATGCAAAAACATATTTCCTTAAAATCTTTGCAATAGTCAAATACTTGTTAAAACTTGGTTAAACTTAAAACTTAAAGTTAAAACTTGTTATAACAAATACCCAACAGTTGATGATAAAGTATCGGAATTTGAAAGAGCAGATAGGGAACAAGAATAAATCATAAAATTTTAAAGCAAATAGAAAATGCAATAAAGCAAACAAAAACAATAGAAAACTGGAAGCAGTAGTGAACTATTACATCCATCACAGAACAATTTTGAGTTTCAGTTTCAGCTTCTTTTTTATCAACATCGATTTTTCAAAAAGATCAAGTTTATCGCAATTCTCAAAAAACTGGATTGCTAAAATTTAACAAGTTCACTACATGTAATCAACTGTTACATCTACTGCTCAACTTAAAAACATCTGCAGTATACAAAGTTTACAAATTCATCTTGATGGTGGTGGCGATTCCTCCGGACCCCACGGTTGTCAGGCCCAGATTCGTTCCATCAGGCCTCAGGGACCAGCCAGCCGCGGTTCCCATGTAGCCAGCAGAGCCGTCGCCCCCACAGGGTTTGTCCACAGATCCATGGGTTTGCGAGGTGTATATATTTGTGGGCAGTTCAAGAGATGTGTGGTTGTGTGTAGGTCTGTTTTGCATAGCGGGCACTGTGATGATGAGTGTGTGTGTGGATCTATCTTCTGTTTATATGCAAGCAGTAAAGGTAATTTGCTGCTCAGTGATGCGCAAGGGGAGAGTGCTTCTTCTAATTGGTGCAAGTTTTCTGTCGTTAATAGCCGAGTCAATTCAGAATCCATCCACACATAAAAGATCTTGTGTGTAAGTACCTGCGCGCGCGTAGCCTCGCGCTGCGCCTCGAGTGCGGCCAGCTCTGCAGAACGCGCTGCGAGGTCAGTGCTGAGCGCGCCCAACTGGCGCTGCGAGTCAGCAAGCTGCGCGCCCTGCAGCCCCGACGCAGCTCTCAGCTCCGACAACACTCGTTCCGCCTCGTTCGTCTCAGCAACCATCTACAGTCGTGTGACATGCAGTCGTTGATAGAGGCTTAAGAAAATTCAACAGATAAGTAAGTACTACTAAAAGGAAACAGGAACTAAAAGGAAAGTCGATGTAAAAATGACATAGAGTCAAGATCAATGCACATCAAACAAGCAAAAGCATACAACTTATTTCATTCACAAAGTTCATTTAAAGGAATGCATTAAGACTTGGTTGTGTAATAAAGTCTGACAATTTATGGAATTGTATACAAGCAAATGCAAAAAAAAAGAACTCAGATAAAGCATGACAGACCCCTCCCTTTATTCAAACCCTGCTGCGCTTCCCCGTACACCCAACCCTCTGTAAGCCTGAGAAGAACAAATTTGGTGGCCCCCCAGAGCTTCCTGAGCAAGTCGTAAAAGGCAACTGAAGAAAAGGGCGCGGTTCTGTGCCAGCTCTCTTGCATGAAACCGGATCGTAACAGTCTTTATTACCACACCGTTCTTAAACTACAAATCTCTCCTCTCCCCCCCACCCACCTGGCTGCGCCGCTCCTCGTCCTGCGCCGCGAGGGTCCTCAGCTCCATGGCCCTCGAGGTGAGCTCCAGGTTGAGCTGGTTCACCCTCAGCTCCTTGTTGACCAGCTCAGGGTTCTGACGCCGTATCTCTTCCCTCAGCTCCCCCAACACCCTCTCCGCCTCGGTCCGCTCCTCTTGCATCTATGTGAGAACGAACAATTGTCTAAGAAATTGAGAACGAACAAAGATCAAAGTCAAGAATTCAATTTTGGGACTTGCAGTCAAAGCGTTTATATGAACATATAGCCCTGAACTAACGATATGTATGACCTTTGTGTCTCGCAAGCAAAACTGTTGGACGGCTCAAAATTGAACAGTCATTTGAAAAAAAGTGGATCCGCCACCTCCTGACCCGCAGGATAGACGCCTAATTGTTGTAGGGCCTTAATAAAATCGTCCAAGTCCACAAATATGATAAATGAGTCTAATTTCTAAAGAATCCAATCAACTGTCTGAAGTGAGCTACGTCGTATGTATGTATGTATGTATATTGCACTTTTAACGCACCAAAAATATGTCATCCAAACAGAGATGGAAAAACATCATTTGCTTCAATTGTAGGTGCGGAAAATACCCCGCCAGGCAATCGTACAGGAAATACTGGATTCAATTTAAAACCACTGATTCCGGATACATAGCGTATCAAATATACCATCAAGAACTTGAAGGCGCATTGCCGTTAATATAATTTTGACTGACACAACTTAATTAAATGAGCAACCCACAGTATTCCACTCTGTGCTTTTCAGTCATATAAGGTTGTGAAAATGCAGTCAGAATCATGATTGTGTTACAAAACCGGTCACTGAAGAAATACCAGCTATTGAAAACTTACAACTTACAAAAATGTCCCTAAATATCATTCATGCCTGTAAGGTTGAAGCATTTACTACGATCATACGGCTGTATTGTGAAGATGCAATGATGTCACACACAAATCTCACCTGATGCCGCCCAGCCTCACACTGCGCTGTTAGAGTCGACAACTCTAATTTTTGAGCGGCCAGCTCAGAACTTGATTGGTCCAAATGACGCTCCTTGTCGGCGAGCTCAAGACTTCTGCGGTTGACTTCATCCTTCAGATCGGCCAGCACCTTCTTCAAACCGCCAATCTCGTCCTGGATCTAAACAGCATCGTAGAAACAGTATAAAATGGCTAAGTAACTTAGCTACAATAATAATATATAATAATCAATATATAATATATATTATATATTATATATCATTATATTATAATTCGCATTACATTACATTGGGAGACTGATGGTCCTTCAGGGTAGGGAATGGATCAAGCCGACACTTAATCCATTACGGCCATGACGACATCGGTCATCAATCAAAATTAACAATTATCAACGTTAGTTGAAGTACCGGTCATCATCATCATTATCACTTACGTTTCACGTCCACTTTTCCGTATTGCACAGGATGAACGTTTCCCATGATGAGAATCCTCCATAACTCTCGATTCTTTGCCATCCCTCTATTCATGCCTCGCGCCTTCATATCGCTCTCTACCGCCTCCCTCCATGTTTTCTTCCCCCTCCCCTTTTCAACGATCCCCTTCACATTAATATATGTACCTGCTGATACCCAATAATCCTCGTTCATATGTTTCACATTTTCTTCGGTACCGGTACCTCACTAAAACATTTGAAAAAAAGCACTGTGAAATAGGTCAGTGTCAGTGCCGTGCCTCACCCTGAGCGCCCAGCCCAGCCAGTCCCTGGTTCTCACCTGACAGTGCCGTGCCTCGCCCTGAGCGCCCAGCCCAGCCAGTCCCTGGTTCTCACCTGAAAACGTCGAGCTTCTCCCCTAGTACCCAGTCCAGCCAAAGGTCCGTGCCTGCCTGCCAACGCTGTGCCAGATAATTACATTTTTGGTTGTGTCAGAAAAGGCATCCGGCCGTAAAACCCAGCTGTTGCAATCCTCACCAGGGCGCACACGTCTGAATCTATGTGGAATCATAGACATTAACAAAACACACAAAAAAAGTCCATTCCTCGTTCTTACCTGACACCGTCGTGCCTCGCCCTGTGCCCCCAGCCCAGCCATCTCCTCCCTGCGTGCCTCCAACTCCGCGGTCAGATCTTTCAAGCTCCGTTCTCTGTCCGCTCTCTGTCGCTCAAACGCTCGCTCCTTCTCTGCTCGATCCACGTTCTGACGACTCACTTCAGCCTTCACATCGGTCAGGGCCTTCCTCGCTCGGCTGACCTCTTCCTGCATCTAAAGCGTAGTACAACAACGCTAGACGTGCTGCAGTCTGATGGAAGTGAACTGATGGAAACAGCTGCATAGGAGCACGCACCAAGCGGTATAACAGGACATTTAGACATAACGTGAAACAAATCAATACCAAAGTGAAACAGTAAACATTGCCATGCAAAAACATGAGATTAGAAATAGAAAACATACTTTGGCTAGAAAGCCTGAGAAAATTTTAAGAAGTGCAATCAATGCAAGTTCCACGAATAAATGTGGGCATTTTGAAAAAGAAAGAACTTGTGGTGAAATAGAGAACTACAATTTAAAATTATCTGCAAATTTTTGCAAATTAAGAAATCAGTAAGATTTTCAAATTTTTCATTCAATATATGACTTCTTTGGACGACGAAATGGACCATAAATACATTTGTACATTACCATTATTATCATTCTCACATAAAATTCTAGGCGCATCTTGTTTGCGTATTTAAAAAAAACTGTGTTGTACATCAGTGCAGTATATCGGTGTTGTACATCAGGGTTGTACATCAGTGTTGTACATCAGTGCTGTACAACAGTGTTGTACATCAGTGTTGTACATCAGTGTTGTACATCAGTACTGTACATCGGTGTTGTACATCAGTGTTGTACATCAGTGTTGTACATCACTGCTATATGTCAATGATGTCAAAAACATCAGTGTCGTGTATCAGTGCAGTGATAGTTAACTGTTATTGATATAGTTATTATTATTGACATCGTAAAACTGTTATTGGTTCAAAAACCCCTTGGATCTTAGCGGCGTAAGCGTTACCTGAGCCCGCTGGGCGTCGCACCGTGCAGTAAGTGCGGACAGCTCCTCGCTGCGCGTCCTCAGCGCCGCACCAAGCTCTGTCCACTCACGCTGCACGTCTGTCTGCCTGACACTCTGTCGACCCACTTCCTCCCTCAGCTCTGCCAACACTCTCTGCGCGCCACTTATCTCCGCATCAATCTAAGGCCAGTCAGCAGGTACGAAGGTGCACCGGATGAACGCGGCGGCAGGGGAAAGATTAGAAATATATTTGAACAAGAAAAAGCACAAAAAGTTAGTTGCAAGTCGTACCATGCAAGATCTTCAGCCCCTTGTTAAATAGAGCACCACATTTAGGTCTGCAAAAATGGAACAAGCAAAAACAAGCGTAACAAAAAAACACATGTCAAACGCATGCACCAATTCATGCAGAAGGACTAATTAATAGCAAATGAAAATCATCAATGCAAAAGAATTCATCTGAAATATTGACAGCATGCAAATTAAAAAAACACATAAAATATGCTTTTAATGTTAGAAAGCTACAAAGAGCGCAAAAACATCTCAAAACAATGTGCAAAAAACAACAAAAGGCATCACGCAACCATGCATATCAATACCGCACTGTTTATCGAAAGTATCCACTGTGTTAGTGTATTGCTCAAAATTAGTTAAGATGACAAAACTCACTTCATGAAAAGTGAGGAAATCCCCCAAATAGCAAGAAGTAAAAGAGCCATGCCAAACTAACTAAACAAATGCAAAGACACAAAATGTCAAAAAGCCACACGACAAACAATGAAACAGTGGATAAATAAAACAACGCCGCATGCGCTGATCCGAGCGGTATACTGAGACCTGAGCAAGCCGCGTGTCCTTGGACTCAAACTCATCGAGCAGACGTCGCTTGTTGGCCCCCAGTGACTCTAGCTCACGCTCCAAGTCCTGCACAGCATCCAGCAAACTGCGGCCAGACTGAAGTCAGTCAACACCTAATATTAATAGCATAATATTAATATCAAAGTTGGTTAGATAAGCAAAACACCTAACTATATTACTAGTTGTAGAAGTGTCTGTGCGTAAGTAATACGTACTTGCTATCTAGTAAGAGGCTCTGCATCGAGCGAGTATCGGCATCTCTAAAATTATCAAGCATATATATCGATCTGCGAGCCTGTAAATATCTTAATGTAAATATCTTAGCATAAAATTACACCGCAGCGAGGTGCTGTGGTGTAGTGGCTAAATAGTAGGACTTACTGCCGGTTGCTCGACCTTGATTAAAGTTCGATTTAGTTTTGTGTTCGAAGAAAAATAACCAATCAAATTATTCGATACAATTCTCTCATAGATTTTCATTGGTTAATTCAACTACAAAATTAAATCGCACTTAAATCGCACTTCAATCGAGGTCGAGCAACCAGCAGTAAGAGTCCAGAGACCGAGTTCAACTCTCGGCGCAGGCAACTATGAAACCATAGCGTTACCGGCCCCTCAGCAAGGCTGTATCACTGCATGTCTCACTGTGTGCCCCTGTGTGTCTCACCTTGAGTTGGTTTTGTTTCGTCTCTGTCTCCAAGTCGACCTGTGTGTCCAGCAAGGCGACGCGTGCCTGGTGCGCACCAATCACACCGATCATGTCTCTAAGCGCGGCCTCACTGTCCGCGCGCTCGCGCTGCACGCCCATCAGCACCGCTCGCTCTGCTGCACACTCGCGCTGCACTCCCTGCACCGTCTCGCGCTCCGCACTCACCTGCGCAAATATTGTAGAATTATTGACGAAGTTTACTATATTGCTAGGCTACGAGGCTCTGTGGTGTAGTGGATAAGGCGTCGGACGCGAGTCCCAGAGACCTGGGTTCAAGTCCGGGCGCCGACATCTATAAAACAATGACGTTACAGGTTGTTCAACAAGGCTGTTAAACACACAAGACAAAATATAGCAGTAATTTTAAGTTTTAGCTTACAATGCTGCTATATATGATGATGTAGAAAATGAACATCATGAACTAAAATTTATTTTAACACACAATGCATGCATAGTAATAACATCCAGCAGACTTAAATCGTTTGCTGATTTACAACCTAGCAATCAGACACTAATACCAGACATTAAACACGCACGCAATAGAACGCACATTAAGACACATCTTACTAATCAAACAGTTTCGCATGTGAATAACAGAGTAATAATTAACTACTAACAATAATTAAATACAGAAATAAATAATCATATCACTGTAAAGAGACAGCGTTTGAGAACTTTAGACTAACCATTAGCAACAATTAATAAGGGAAGAGAGTTTTAACTTCAGATCAACTTGTCTCCGACTGTGAGCATCGAAATAGAATAGTTGACTGGTAGAAAGTGTACGACAAAGCGGTGAATTTTTCCAGTAGATAAGCGGATAAGGAATTTTAATGAATGAATTTTAACCCATGTTTACTTTCATTTTTGATTCATGTACTACCTACTTCTGCTGATAGTCTACGTTTACTTTTGTATTCAGTCCACGTTTATTTCTGTTCATAGTCCGCAGTATAATCGAAACCGACCAAGCGCTGAATGTCGCTGAGCTCGGTGCGCTTGAGAGTGCAGAGCTGCTCGATCTCTTGCACGTGCGTCTGCGCTAGCGCTTGCTGCTTGCTCGCAGCAGCAACCTCCTCCTGCACGCCCTCCAGTCTGAACACAAGCACAGCACAGACTAGTGACAGAAGTCCGTCCAGCCAGGATACAAGCACACTAGACTAGAGGCAGAAGTCTGTCTAGCCTGAACACAAGCACACTAGACTACAGGCAGAAGTCTGTCCAGCCTGGACACAAGCACAATAGACTAGAGACAGAAGTCTGTCCAGCCTGAACACAAGCACACTAGACTAGTGGCAGAAGTGTGACCAGCCTGGACACAAGCACACTAGACCACAGGCAGAAGTCTGTCCAGCCTGGACACAAGCACACTAGCTAGACTAGAGGCAGAAGTCTGTCCAGCCTGGACACAAGTACAGCAGACTAGAGGCAGAAGTCTGTCCAGCCTGGACACAAGTACAGCAGACTAGAAGCCTTCAGATCAACCTATCAGCCCCAGGCCTGTAAAACTTCCCCTGCACCCCTCCCAGCTCAGCTTACCTGTTCCTGGCCTGTACCACCTTGCCCTGCACCCCCCTCAACTCAGCCTCCACTCTCTGAAACTCTGCATCTTTCGCCGCAATCACCCCTTCTATACCCGTCACCACCCCTTCCAGCTCCCCCCGGCGTGCCGTCAGGGCGTCCAGGGCTCCCTGCGTCCCCCCCAGCTCCCCCCTGACTGCCTCAAGCTCCCCCAGGGCCCTCATGACCTCCCCCCTGATCCCCTCGAGCTCACCCCTGGATTCAATAAGCGCGGCGCCGCGCGCCTCGGTGCGCCGGTCCATCTCGTCGGTCTCACGCGCAATCTTGAGACACGCCTCCTCAATGTGTGTGCGCTGTGCACCATACACGCGCATGATGTGCACAGAGTTATGCAGGTGCACACGTGCAGACACGTGTGCACCGCGCACACATGTGCATATAGCACAAAAATCACCAAGGTGTAACAAGCGTGTCGTGTTGATATATAATTTATGTTCAGTTAAAAGGTTCTTCAATTACAGCTCTCAATTTGAGTGCGTGCATGCTGACGTATGCGATTGGTGCAGGCACTGTCCTCTGCACCGCGCATCCATGCTAACCTGAATCTGCGCTTGGTGCAGCTCGTGCTCGCTGCGCAGCAGCAGTCTGTCAGCCTGCTGCAGCTCAGCGCGACGTCGTGACAGCGCCTGCTCGACGCGCAGCAGCTCGTCCAGCAGGCGCCGCGTATGCGCGTCAACGTCACGCGACTCTCGCCGACGAACGAACGAGTGACGGCGAGGCTCGTCCACGGACGAGTAGCGTACACTGTCATCACGCGAGGAGTAGACGTCACGCGATGAGCGAACATCATGTGAGGAGTGAACGTCACGTGAAGAGTAGAACTGAAGTGAGTCCTCATCATCGGAGTAAGCTCCTCTATATGTGAACAACCAATCTTTAAATTAATGTCAATCAATCAATCAGTATATTAAATTGCGTTAAATCCTGCAAATATCTTTGGCATCCTGCCAATGCCGGGTACTGTTTCTGATTTGTTTTTGTATATTTTAGGGACCGTGTGTAGCACACAAGGGCTATATACAGTCCGGTTCTGTGCAAGAGAGCCGGCACAGAACCACTCCCCCGTTTCCTTAGTCACCTTTTACGACAAGCCTGGGGAGCTCTGGGCTGCATTCTAGTTCTTTGCACCCCGGCCTGCAGGGGTACAGGGTACTGTGGAATACTGAGAAATATTTAAAACAATTCTGCGGAATATTGTAGAATTCTGCAAAATATTTGAGCATCTTGCGGAATACTATCAAATACAGCAAAATATGATGAATTTTGCAGAATATTGTGAAATTCTCAAGAATCTTGTGTAATTCTGTGAATTATTGTAAATTTTAGCAAAATATTATGAATCCTGGGAAATATTGTAGGATTCTGCTAAATATTTTGGCATCCTGCGGAATACTGTAAAATTCTGCTAAATATTATGAATCCAGCGGACTATTGTGGAATCCAGCGGACTATTGTGAAATCCAGCGGACTATTGCGAAATCCAACAGACCATTGTGGAATCCAGTAAACTATTGCGGGATCCAGCGGACTATTGTGAAATCCAGCGGACTATTGTGGAATCCAGCGGACTATTGCGAAATCCAACGGACTATTGCGGAATCCAGTAAACTATTGCGGAATCCAGCGGACTATTGCGGAATCCAGCAAACTATTGGGGAATCCAACGGACTATTGCGGAATCCAGCGGACTATTGTGAAATCCAGCGGACTATTGCGAAATCCAACAGACCATTGTGGAATCCAGTGGACTATTGCGGAATCCAGCAAACTATTGCGGAATCCAGCGGACTATTGTGGAATCCAGCGGACTATTGCGGAATCCAGCAAACTATTGTGAAATCCAGCGGACTATTGTGGAATCCAGCGGACTATTGTGGAATCCAGCGGACTATTGTGGAATCCAGCGGACTATTGCGAAATCCAATGGACTATTGCGGAATCCAGTAAACTATTGCGGAATCCAGCGGACTATTGTGGAATGCAGCGGACTATTGCGGAATCCAGCAAACTATTGTGGAATCCAGCGGGCTATTGTGGAATCCAGCGGACTATTGTGGAATCCTGCGGACTATTGTGGAATCCTGCGGACTATTGCGGAATCCTGCGGAATATTGCGAAATCCTGTGAAGTATACAACACTGAAGCCTCAAGGGACATGCTACCTTCTTTTCCAAGTAGAAAGGCTGATAAATTTTGAACATGATTTATCAGAAGGCTGCATTGATAGATACTAATCGTCCGATGAGCATAACTGGAATCTAGGAATACTTGCAAGAAGACGAAAGTGTTGAGCGCTGCCATAATGATAGCGAGTATAAATGCTGTTTCACAATGTTGTAACTCGTTGTCAACATTATTGACAATGATGATCAAACTAACTCAACAATACAAATAAGTTGCCACTCAGCAATAGACCACCTGTTGTAGTGTCCATGTCGCAATGTTTGTCGACTGGAGTGCGATCGCTGCTGCTGCATGCGTCTACGGGCAGATCTTTTCTCTCGCGCGACGGCCAGGTCCAAGCCTTCCAGCTCAGCGTGGCGCGCCTACACGCAGAACACTCACCGATCACAACGTTCCTTCAACGGGCCCGAACAAAAATTAAGCAATATTTCACCACTAGAGAGAAATATCAAAAGTTTAAAGCAAAAAGAAGGCAAAACTGGGTAGGCCTTGGTGACTCAGCAGTATGTTTGCCGCCTGCGACGCTGGCGACCCGAGATCAATCCCCGGCATTGCTTGTTCAGAGATTCATTTCTCGGGCTTACCCAGTCCTAATGCCGGATGAGACTTTAAATGGAGGCCGGAGCATTTGTGAAATGACCGATCATAAATGGTTCACCCAAATTAAAAATTAGGAAATTGACAATATGTAACTTTGCAGTGACACAGATTCAAATATAATTGTCAGATGGCAGCAATAGCCTCGACACTGCACCATAGAATCGTTGGGCGCCTGTCAGAGCCCAACAGTCCTGGGACCTGGCGAATCAGATCCAGAAGTCAGTTGGACTGAAAATGCTAACGTAGGTGTTATGATGGATCCAGCTGCAAAGCGCGCTTCACGAATTAAATGGAGAAGCCCGCACCTCAAGAATGTCGAGTTGTGTACAGTGCCCTGGAAATGACCTCGGCCATGTTACGGCGCTTAAGAAGTAGGCCTTCAAAAAAAAATGAAAAAAAATGAAACGGCTGAAAAAAGCGACTAAGCAATATTTCACCACTAAGGAGAAATATCAAAAGTTTAAAGTTAAAAGATGCAACAGCAAGCTGAAAGAAGCAAATTAATATCTTAAAACAATCTTATCTAAGTACATTTAGAAGAAATGTTTCTAAGATATCAGCATCAGCATCATTCTGCAACCAAGCAGTAAATAACACATCTACAAAAATCATGATAAAAAAGGTCAACAAACAAGAAAATCAGCTTTTATTTTTAAATCGCTCATAATTAAGCAATAAGAATTGGTCACAGCGATAAAATATTTCTGCAGGAACAACACAGCACAATTCTTAAAGTCAGCATCCCTCCACGATTATCAAGAATAATATTGACAAATACTCCAAGTACAAGACTAAAACAAAAAATGATACAAAAAGTCATCGTTAAACTCATTTTTACTTAAACGATCTTTTCAATTAATATGCATGCAGGTCAATTATAAAACTAATTTAGGGTCAATTATAAAGATCATTTAAGGTCAATTCAAAAGATCATCAAAGAGAAGCTTGCCACTAAATTATTTTACTACCGCCAATTCCTCTTTGAGTCGCCAAAGTGTCTTTGTGCTTCCAGACTTTTTCCGCGCCTTCGTTAAATCCGGATCCGTGTCACTTGACGCCTGAAAGTACGATAAATAAATATAGCGGTTGTCTAATTTTCTATAGTTCATTAAAACATGGATTGCCAACAAGATTACTGAACATGGCGACACAAAGAAATAAAACAGAGATGAAAATCAAAATCAAAAGCAAAAATGAAATTCAAAAGGTGAAACTAAATTCAAAAACAGAATATCACGACACAAACGCAATGAACAGCTCAGTAAATTTGCAACTTGCTGCCCTTTTGCAACATAGCAGCAAGCAAGCGTAATGAACTTTAACAATATGAATTGATCTTACTTTGATCTTAGGCATTCAATTGTAAATAAAAGTCAATATGAATTACATGTACATCTTTCATCATATAAATAATAACAAATAAATAAACAACAAACCAGTATTTCGGTTGATAATCTCTATTTATGCTTAGCTTGGCATTATATAGTGTATAGCGAAGAAACAGAAGTCAATTTTTGAACCTTTGAACTGACAGCGTTTTGCTGCAGCGCTGCTTTTAATGTCTGCACAGTGCCATTCAGTTTGGCAATACGATCTTCCTACACAGACAAAAAATAATGAGAATGTCCAAATGAATCATGAGAATCCACGCAATGAAACAAGAAAAATATTGAGAATATCCATAAGAACCATGATATATCGTGGAACCACTATCCACTATCCACTACACTGTCGTGGAACCACTATCCACTATCCACTACACTGTCCTGGAACCACTATCCACTATCCACTACACTGTCGTGGAACCACTATCCACTATCCACTACACTGTCCTGGAACCACTATCCACTATCCACTACACTGTCGTGGAACCACTATCCACTATCCACTACACTGTCCTGGAACCACTA
>JAQIWG010001946.1:0-22175 GCA_034695025.1 Chamaedrilus cognettii | reverse complement strand
TTGATTTATGATTTTATATAAATTAAAATTTTGCAACAATTTACAAGTTTTTTCAGAATAAAAACTTACAAAAAAATCTATTATTTTAAATTACACAAGAGGGTCCCACTTTTTTTGCACCATCCTGTAGATCCTCTATCCATTACTGATACAGCATTCATGCGGCTCAGTCAGACACTATGCAGGCTGAAGAATGTAACAATTAGCAACGCTTGCATGCAAGACCCTTTAAAAAGCTCCAGTACACCCTACTCATGAGCTACATGAGCGGCTCATGCCGCTCATGTAGCTCATATTGGGCATCCAGTTTTGAGAATGTTTAATCTATAATAATTAACTGAACAAGCTTATCGTTCTAACTTCTATTATACACAGAACACTTTGTGTGGTTTGAAACGCGAGTCACCTTGGTGATGAGAGTGAGGTTGAACCAGGTGTCGTTCTTGAGCAGACTTCCTGTCGAGCCAGTAGTGAGAACACTGCTCCGCCCTGAAACAGAGGGTCCTTCTGTATACATCACTATACAATATTTACCCCTATTCAAAACTCAGGCAGCATCCATAGGCTGCATTATATAGGCCTAATTGACATTTTACAGTTTCAACTAAGTCAATTGTAAAATTTCCAAGTTTATTCTTACATGTAAATTTTAGAATACATCTACAAATTCTACATCACTAAACTAGCTGATTTCACTTAGTAATCAAAGCTACGCGGAACGTGGCCAGCTTTGGAAAAGGGTCAGAATAAGATCCTCAATTAGTTGCAGCCTCTGCAAATTGGTACTTTTAATAAGACTTCGAAAAAACTGAAAATTATATTGCCTTTCACAAAATATTTTCCTATAAAAAAATGCTCACCCATGTCGGTGGAGACAATGTAGAAGTTGTTGTGGGGGTAGACGGTGAAGAAGACCCCGGGGGGGTTGAGGATGTCACACGACCCAAAATTGACCATTGTCGCCAAATACGCCCCCCCGGAACCGTTGAGAGAGGGAACCATGACGTCCATCGATATCATCACGTCAGTCCTACGTAACACAACGCGCCCGCTGATCAATCATAGTTAATTATGGCTACAGCAATTTATTATGATAAGTAAAAACTGCATCTTATTTTTGAATTGAAAGGCATAATCTCATGTGGGCATTAAAACCAAAGAAGTTATGTCTTCATGAAATAGATCACAGATAAAGGGTAAATGCATACAATTTTCTAGAAGGTTAATCTTAAATATTCTAATATAATTGAGATTTTCACTAAAGACCGTCTGAAAGAGCATATTAAATCAAATCTAAAGCATGTAATATCATTATTATTTTTTTATTTTTTATTCCGGTAACTTTGTTGCTTATTAACGTTGATTAAACATTGATTATTAATAACCTACTTGACTACCAACTATCAAGCATCAAGAAACATTAGGTACCGTATCCCAGTCTACAAAGACAGAGAGGTAAGTAGGGTGCACTGACCACGCGTAATCCCCGCCGACATTGAGAGTCGCGTCATGCAGGTCACAGCCGCCGTTGATTGGCTTATTGAGCACGACCTGGCGGTTGACCTTTGAATGAAGGTCAGTAGTCTGGTGCACTTCCCACACGCCGATCTGAGGTGAAAAGAAGTGTGCCTCGCTGTTCACCATGTAGCCTGCCAACCAATAGCAATGCTCGTAAAATTGAACAAATCAAAACGAGTCAAACAGAACGTTAATCGATTTGAATGAAGTCAATACGGAAATGGTGAAGCAGTAAATAGTTCTCTAATCTTTATAAATTGCCCTCTGCCATTTATCAACACATAATCAAAACAGTCAATCAGTTCTAATCAATCAAGTAATAATCACCGACATTGCCTCAATTCGCGAAACTACAACCAGCAATGACAGACTATCATAGCTAAGAATTTGTAACTTATGCATATTTGTTTATCTCACAACCAGCATTGGACACAATACACAAGTAAATATTTCAAACTGTTGAAGTTGTCGATGAAGGGGAAGGGGAAGGGCATTGGGTCGGGGGGCGGTCCGTAGTCGCCCTTCTTGCCCGTCGCGAGGGTCGTGAGGGTGTAGATCTGGTCCGGGTCAAGGGTCATCGTGAACAGCCCCAGGAAAGGCTACAAAGCAAGAATAATCTTTAGGTTTATCAGACAATATTGTTATCTTTCACACTG
Organism: Chamaedrilus cognettii; assembly: GCA_034695025.1. Classification (NCBI taxonomy): domain Eukaryota; kingdom Metazoa; phylum Annelida; class Clitellata; order Enchytraeida; family Enchytraeidae; genus Chamaedrilus; species Chamaedrilus cognettii. The sequence goes on along the minus strand of JAQIWG010001946.1, from coordinate 20,001 downwards.
GATTCCGCTCCTGAAGCAAATTAGATCAGTTAATACAGTAGTTTATACAATAATGCCTACAGTACTTCCCGCGGCGAAAGCCAAATCGAGTTTAATCATCAACAAGAGTCTAATGGTCGAATGTCGGTCGATTTCATTCGACAATGCCCGGTAATAGTTAACTATCGTTAATCTCCGAGACGTCACTAAGGGCCGCGCTAATCACTTTGTTTGCTATCCTCCGGACGAATGTGATACACAGGCAGGATAAATTGAGCTCAAAAATCAGATGTCGCGCTGTTGATGACTGCGCGCATTCGCCGATCAGGGCGGAGAGTGAAGAGCGGAAAGCGGAGAGCCGCTCTCTGCTCCCTGCTCTCCTCTTTCAGAGCAGCTCTGAGCAGCTTTGACCAGCTCTGAGCAGCTCTGACCAGCTGAGAAGCTCAGAACAGCTCTGAACAGCTCTGAGCAGCAAGCTATCCGCTCTCCTCTCTCTGCTCTCAGAGCAGCTCAGAGCAGCTTTGAGCAACTCATCCGCTCTCCTCTCTCTGCTCTCAGAGCAGCTCACACAGTTCAGAGCAGCTCAGACCAATTTTTGAGCAGCTTTGAGCAGCTCTGAGTGCTCAGCTCAGAGCAGCTCAGAGTGGATGCTTTAAGTCGCAAAGTCGCAAAATGCATTTTAACTCAAATATACGACTTGGGGATGAGGGGTTTTTGTTTCCGTTGTGTCCATCTTATGGGAACCATGTCAGCGCCACTCGGGCCTTTAGTCTCCCTTTTCAAGCAGATTGTGTTTTATAGATTGAATTGAGGTTTTTATTTTTTGTGCTCTGTGCTTGAAAAAAATTGCATACATACATCTTGGCTATTTGTGCACCAACAAGTTTGCAGTAGAATTGTGCCACATTGCGGGCAGTCAAGCAGCTGTGGACACCTCTCTACAGCTGCCACAAGGAACTCATTTCCCTCTCCGCCTGATCTCACAGCTGCTGGTCTTTACATGACAGTTGTTCAATATAGACTGCTGCTGCTTTTTGTCTTTGATAAGACGAAATATACGTGATGAAAAAAGAATCAGAATTAAAGCTGGAGAGTTAGAAAGATGAGTTCAGAATGCAGCTGAGACCTTGATGGATGGGAGTTGTGTGAAGACGCTGGAGGGTGTCCCGTCGTAGCGTAGCTGGGTGCGCCAGACCCTCAGCTCTGTGACGTCAGCGAAGGACCCGGCGAGCTTGAACTCTGCCTGCTGGGCGCTCACGTTGTACGCAGGCAGACCCGGCCTTATGCACACAGAGTGGTCGTGGCTCTGTGTGAGGCAAACTCTATACAATCGGACACTACACTCTATTGCACAGGCACACCAGTCCATGCAGCGACCTAAACGTTCAAAATAGTCAGAAATATTATAACACGATGACTCGATAGTCACGGCGTACAGTCATGGCCTCAACGTTGAGATGGTCCCTACTATGATCTTGATGACGATTCTGAGATGGTCCCTACCATGGTCTCGATGACGATGCTGAGATGGTCCCCCTGTGGACTGGTCAGTGACACGTAGCTGCCCCCCCCGTCCAGATGTCCCACCCCGTGACCGTGCTGCAGGTAGTGCCACCCCACCTCTGTGAACTGGGTCGTGTGCGCTGAACCATGAACAATTCAAAATGTATATAAAATAAAGTTCAAACAAAGTTTCAATCATTTTTAATCAGTACGATTAAAAAACGTCTTTTTGTGGCTACAAACAGTTTCGTTGTCAGTAGCTAAATTTCTTTGGCGTTCTGGAAAATATTTCTCAAACTCCCCAGGGATATCCAAGTGCAACATCTCCTGCCCTGACCTGTGACTGAGATGGGGTCACGCCCTGACCTGTGACCCAAATTGGGTTGTTGACGGTATAATGCCCGCTCCACGGCTGGTCGGCAGTCATGAGCCCAGAGCGCGCGAAGGGAAGAGCCTCATAGTAGCTTGCGATGAGGTTCCACGATATGGTGCTCGTCATCATTCCATTCACATAGTTCTGGTTCAGAAGCTGTGCAAGCAACAGATGGCAGTCATTTCGTCTTTGATTTTGATTCTTTGACGTAATGTGTTCGAGCGTTCATGCAATCATTTAATAATGATAGCGTCTCAAAGTCAGTGTCACAGATCCAACAGAGATGTGATTGTGAAGAACTTGATTCCAAGCAACTGTGTGCCTTAGAATATCCTTAGGCAACGTTTTAGTCAGGCTATGAATCGTGAGCAGGTCACATTCTGGTCCAGCAGCCAGGAGAATAATATAATAATAAACAGCAATAAACAACAACAAACAACAATAAACAGCAATAAACAGCAATAAACAACAACAAACAACGATAAACAGCAATAAACAGCAATAAACAACAACAAACAACGATAAACAGCAGTAAACAGCAATAAACAACAACAAACAACGATAAACAGCAGTAAACAGCAATAAACAACAACAAACAACAATAAACAGCAATAAACAGCAATAAACAGCAATAAACAGCAATAAACAGCAATAAACAGCAATAAACAGCAATAAACAGCAAAAAACAGCAGTAAACAGCAATAAACAACAATAAACAACAATAAACAATAGACGCTAGCCTGATGACCCACCCTTGCCCAGCAGCCTGCGCCCACGTTGTCGTTGAAGGTGCTGTAGTCCTCTGACGCCCACAGAGGCTTGCCCGTCTTGAGCGCGTCCGCTGACGCCACTGTGCCCGGGTAGTGTCCACTGCAGCACAGACGAGCAGACTACTTCTGATCTGCTCTACTACTCAAACAATAACTGATTGCTATCCACGCCTGTTGATGTTATCTAACACCGCAACTCTCAACCGATTCCACAACAGACAAAACATTATGCACAATGAAAGATTAATCGCGAAGCCATCATTTTTTACAATACCGCAAATTCTTGAAAGATTACATTTTGTTTGCGGAACAGATTTGCCTCAGCTATCTTATAGGTTAAATTTTCCTTTTCGACAGATGCAAATTGCTAAATCAACAGTGCACAAAAATGTCAAAAGCCAAAATAACAGTTTAAATCAATCAGCTGAGTAAAGCTGTGGGAGGTAGATATAATACTTATACCCGACGATATCGACAGCGGCGGCAAAGGTAGAGTTGTTGAGGATGTCGTGACTGATGTCCCATCCCCCGTCCGCCGCCACCAGTTGAACACGCGTCAGGTTATTGGACACCAGCATCGACTTGAGCGTCTAGCAACAGAACACTTCACCCAATCCTTGAATGATCTCAGTTATGTTATCTATATGTTTTCTACTACTACAGTAGGTAGTTTCTAGCAAGCATCCGTTTCATCACCAGGTAGCTCTGTATAACAAATTAGCTATTTGCGAATTTGCTATAAATGTATATTCTGCTCAATTTATCACACAGTTAATGGTAAAAGATGCACCCTAAATTTGCGCACATTGTGACATTACCTCAATATAGAACTTATCGTATTCCCTCTCGTTCCATATCTGCATACACAGAAACGACACATAAATAAATGAGTTAGAATCTGTTACTACCTCATTGGTTGCGCTGCATTCTAGTGAAGAAAAATGATGAAAGACGCTTCAAAATAGCGCCATCTTGCTAATGCATTTTAACTTAAATATCCGACCAGGGGTTAAATCTTGTACACTTCAAACACCTTTTTTCACAAATCTTGTATTCCTTAACTATATAAGCAAATCGCTAGAAATGCCTTCTAGAGATGACCCAGGGATGCAAAGTCTCAAAGTCTCAAAGTCCCAAAATGTCAAAGCCACAAAGCCGCAAAGCCGCAAAGCGGCTTGCGCAAAGCCGCAGAGCGGTTTTTGTAAAGCCACAAACCGGCTTTTGCAAAGCAGCAAAGCCGCAAAATGCATTTTAACTAAAATATGCAACTAGGGGTTAAGAAATTTGTAGTTATATTGCAGTACGTTAGAATATAAAAAAACTTGACAGCATATTATGCATTAATCAATCAATTTAGCTCTCAGGGCTCACCCCAATAAAGTCAATGTCGAGGTCGTGGTACTTCTTCGCTCCCATCACCCAGTTGACGACGTACATGGCCGTGTCATTAGGGTACTTGTAGGGGCTGCCGGAGCCCCGCCCCACCCACCCGGGGAACGCCCACGGCAGCCCGTACAGCCTGATTGACGGGTTCCTCTGTGCAGCAAATCATGTCAGACACGATGGAACAACATCAAACAAATGAAACACAGCTTGAATAGTTTCTCCTCAAGCTCAGCCTCTTTGCCATTTCATGCACTAAATGGATCCTACCCGCAAGGCTGCTTGGCATAAATAGAAATATAACAATACGCCGGGATCTTCACAGGCTCTTTGCTATACAACACACTAGATTGTGGTCTACAGATGTACCTGCTTGGCATAAAAGAAAATGGAATAATTTCTCCTCAAGCTCATTGCTATTTACATTGACCAGATGCGACATACCTTCTTGGCCTCCACCATGAGCCACCACTCGTAGCCGCGCTGATAGTTCTCGTCCCAGCTCTCGTGCATGTGAGACGACTCTGTCCCATCTGCGAGTGTGAATACATACAGACAATAGACAGTTTGTCTACACAGTACACCACTCGTAGCCTCGCTGATAATTCTCGTCCCAGCTCTCGTGCACGTGAGACGACTCTGTCCCATCTGTCACAGCGAGAACAAGCGTGCGCGACAATGTTAGGATTGTGAGAGCGTATTACCACATCCAGCAACTTTAGACTCGCACTGCTTCAGAATACAATTTTAGATTCATTTCTTCAACCGCGCTAAATCATTGCTGTCAAAGCCTTGGGGATAAATTAGAAGGTTATTACTTATGCGATATTGAGACCGAGAAATTGTAGATGCTACAACACTGGGACGAATTGCAGTTTGAACCCGTGTAGTATCATATATACGTCATATTATTAACTTTTATTATATATAGCGCATATCGTATTATTTAACATTTGTTAAATAAAATCCGTAAAAAAATTATTTAGTGGAGAAACATGAACAGACCAGTGGTTTGAGCATCGCCCCCTATTTCAACTTTGAGGATTTGCAGTGCGGCAGCAAATTTGGGCTGAAACAAAACAAAACTACGTTTGGCGTATCCAATATACAATTTAGTCCAAATTATTTATAAGTATGGTGTCAATTATGATATATAGAATACGCTCGGATCCATAAGCAAAGAGGTGTCTGTTGCGTAGGTGGGCCATTAATTGGGTAATCGATCACTACTGATTATTAATTAGGCAGTAATGAATAAATTAATTAGGCCATTGTTATTCGTGCTACAAACGAGGAAGAGGTAGTCGAGGATCTGGCTGCGAATGTCGTCTGGGTACCCGACGAGCAGCTTGCTGGTCGCCTGCAGTAGACAAGCACAGAGCCTTCAATATAGCAATCTCTGCCCTTGTCTTAATTTTGACCATCCATAGTAAATTAATAAAATTTAGTTCTTTGTTCAAGCCTAAATATTAACAAAGTCTAAAAAAATTGCAAATGAATCGTCGGTCAGTTCTTACCGTTCTTTATCGCTTATTCTTGTTCTTACCATTCTTTATCACTTATTACACATTTAACCCCAAGTTGGATATTTTTGTTGAAATGCTTTTTTAGTTAAAGGGCTTTGCAGCTTTGCGACTTTTCGGCTGTGCGGCTTTGAGACTTTGCGTCTCTGGGTCATCTCTAGAAGGCATTTCTAGAGATTTGCATATATAGTTAAGGAATACCAGGTTTGTGAAAAAAAGGCGTTTGAAGTGTACAAGATTTAATCCCTAGTCGGATATTTAAGTTAAAATGCATTAGCAAGATGGCGCTATTTTGAAGCGTCTTTCATCACTTTTCTTTACTACAATGCAGCCAAAAAAAATTGACAGGATTTTCTTGAAAACTATTATATTCTAGGCCTACAAATTTATTTACATAATTTTCATTTGTGCGATTTTTGGTGAAGAGCTTGTAGCCTAGGCAAGTGAAGCTAATAAACGAATATAATAATAGACTCACCCCACCCCCGCTGATGCCCCCGATCCCGTCGAAGCGCCGCTCGACACCCCCCAGGTCGTCGACGAGGTAAGTGGACCGACCGGGGGAGACCAGGGCGAGGCAGACCCCCAGGCCTGCCAGCAGGGCTGCAGGACCACACATCTTCGGCAGGCCTGTCACTAGCAGAGCATTCTACAAGTCAAAGCTGATCGATCCATAATTGCCTATATATGATTTCGAACTATACAATTATACTCCTCTAGGATACATATTATTTCGTCAGTAACTTATGTGCTAGTAGGCTATAATGCTGCGTTTTAGTTAAGCCTAAAGATCTATCTTGGACCATTCATATGTTTTGTTGAATTTGTGGCAAGGTAGCTGTCTATGCTAAAATGCATGTTACTGATATAGAGGTTCTTCTTATAGGCCTACTGGTTTTGTCATAATTTGTGATAAAAATTGCATGAAGATATCATTGGTAGGGCTCCTACAATAGTCAATCATTCACTTGGTCTAGCTTCTAGCAATGTCTACTTGCGTAGGATATAAATTAGGCTTACACAATGTATGTGTGTAAGCCTAATCCCAATGGACACAGATCGGAAACGCCTCTCAGTCAGTTCACTGCTGCTAGGCTATCATAGCAGTCGGCGTTGTATAGCGATGAGGCCTCATCGACGACTAAACGACCTTATATCAATTAATGTAATGATCCAACATCATTAGGCTCCAATACGCCCAGTCGCCTCCATTAGGCTGCTAACATAGGGCTGCAGAAAGAACAAACTCGAGTCATGCTTAAACTTAAGGTCTCTCAACCTTCAATAAAAAAATTAAAAAATCGCGCATCATTCCCTGAACAGAATGTTTTTAATCGTGTACAATGAAACGGGGCAATGTAATCAGCGGTAAGTTTAGACATACAATACATTGTATTATGGAGTTACGTCTGCTCGTTCTAAAACAGGCGTAGTTCAAATGCTTAGCCTTTAAAACTTATGTAGGCATACGCCACCATAGCAGACACTTTCACACGTAATGCTACATCTGTCCATTTCAATTTAGGTGCACGATTTGTGTTTAATCATCGTTTTGAAGCACTACGCCAGCTTACTTAATCCGAGTGTAACATAGTATAATACAGTGATGCTACCAAGACAGTTCAAGAATAACACAATGAAAAATAATAATAGAAACATTTCAACTTTCTAAATCGACTAAACCTGACTACACAACATTCCACCAATAGCGTCCATGCAAGACTCCGCCGACGACGTATCATTGGACGAAGGAAAAGCCGAGTCTCTGTTCTGATTGGTCCGTTCTGGCTTCTCCACGTTTTGATTGGCCAATGCCGTTCGCGATACAGCCCGCAGCAGAGGCTCCGGGATTGGTGGCTTATTTCGCCGCCCCATCTCCCTGGTCCCATCCCCCGCCACAAGGCGGTAAGCTGGGGGCGGGCGGCTGATGACCCCCTGGCTTTTCACGAACATCTCCTGTTTGTTTGCATGTGGAATGCTGGGCTGAGCATGGACGCTGGAACTGTCAGTTGAGGGCATGGAGAACTCCTCGGGTTGTGTCCATGACTTGGCAACATCAGATGTTACGTCAGGGGGGGTACAAAGTTCCGCCCCAATCATCCATGGGGCCTTGTTCATCGCTGTCACTGATTCAGATCCCCAGATCTGGGGATCAAGGATCGCTGCCACTGATTCAGATCCCCAGATCTGGGGATCAAGCATCCCTACCTCTGAACCACCCGTGTGGTTCACTTCCAGACACGACCTCACAAACTTCCGAGGGACTCTCTCCAGCTGACCCGAGGGATCATAAAACTGTCCGCCGGATGTGGAATCACATGGATCACGTGGCCCCAGTACATCCAGTTCCGAATCATCCGCTACACTTCCCCCTCCCACATTCCTTAATAATCCTCGGCCAATGAGCTCCATGCTGACGCCTCGCGCTTGCTGTGGCGTTCTAGTCGCTCGCCTGTTTCTTCCGAGCACATATTCCCCGCACTTCTCCTGAATGCTGCGTCGGTAGCCCCGCGCGATGGTGCCATTCTCCAGGGTGCCCCCTCCCGCAGCCACTGACCCTCCTCTCCCTCCCACTGCTCCCCCCGCCAACACGGCAGCACGGTTGAGGCGGGTCTCACTCCGACTCACACATGACTGCGGGGGAATGTCTCTGCACTCCGGTGTCGGATCAAAACTTGTGTTTTCCCTACAGAAGGAGATCCGCCGCCGATCAACTGGAAGGGCGATGCTGGGTTTGTCCACATCGCTCGCTGTCGCGTTGAGCGGCCTCAGATCTGTGCCGCGGACTGCAGTTGACTCGGTCTCTGTTGGACAGCGATGATCTTTGCTAGCAGCACTAGTCCTGTTGATCACATCATCTGATTCGATGTTTGACTGCTGGCTGACAGAGGCGCATGTCTCAGGCTGCCCGGCGCATGTAGTCAGAAAGTCATCACTGTGTCTCTCACCACCACGTGCATGTGTGACACCAGCCTGCCCCGCGCGCTGGTCCTGTTTCTCTCCACACTCCACAGGGGGCGCCACATGCTCAACGACTGCCATGCGACAATCCCCTGAACTCCTCTCACACACCGACACCGCAACGACATCCCTCTTTCTCCGACACTCATTTCCGCCATACTCCAATCCCGATCTCTTGCATCCTCTCCACTGCCCCCCCATTTCCACAATTCCCTCCGACCCCCCCACACCTCCAGAATCCCTTGTCCCCCCTAGAGCCTGGTCCAGATCGACAGGCTGCAGGAGGACCATTCTCCACCTCCAGCCCCTCTTGACCGTCAGAGCAAACCAGAGCCCCACCCACCACACTGCATACACACAGTCGGCCAGCACTGCAGCCAGCAGCACCCCTCGCCCCTCCCGGGGGGCAGCCCCCCGCGCCCCCTCCCTCCCAAAATGCCGGTACGCGACCACGCAGTCGAAGGCGACAGCCAGGCGTAGCCCGGCGGCGGCGAACAGGAACGCCATGGCGGTCATGTGACTCGTGTAGCCATGGCAACCATGCGGGGATGTCGCACGGGGGCTGCGCGAGATTCTACGTGTGACGTCATTGCTGTTTCTATGGCTGGTGACGTCATCGTTGTTTCCGTGGTGAGTGACGTCATCGTTGTTTTTCTGTCGAATGACGTCATCGTTGCCTTGACAATAAAGGACACTGTCGTGCCCTGTATGTTCCATATTATCATTGGACCGTGTGACATCACGTGACCGCGTGACATCACGCCCCACCCCACTGCGCCCACCACCCCCTCGCCAGCGCAGGGGGGGTGTGCGGCTGCGCAGAAACGCACGCCAAGAGCGCGCGTAGTGGTGCAGCGTGTAGGAGAGGAGGGTAGGGGAGGAGAGGTGGGTGAGGGCCGTGGCGAGGAGGTGGAGCAGGAGGGTGGAGGCGGGGCTTAGCAGCAGCAGGGGGGGCTGCAGGGGGGGCGGGGCCACGCCTGCAGCCTGCTGCACCTAATCACAACAGCAGTAGATTTGTATAAGCAGCTAGTAGGCTTGTATTTATTTGTCATCATCAGCAGATCCCTTTGGACTTGTAAAGGAATACATTGCTATTATTTCATTATCAAGAAAGGATAGCATCTCATTTACAATACTTTGTCCAAAGTATTGAAATATTTACTAGGTTGAATAAGGAAAGCAATCATCTCATTAAAACATAAAGTGTATTAATTTATGAAAAAAATATATATGCAGAGATACAGCAATTTAACTTAAGGTTTTTATTATGCTTTACTCAAATTGTAGGTCCAGCATTAAAACAATAAATGTCTTCATCTATATTTCTTGTAACTATTTTATATAATTCACGCAACATTCCCCCCATCCTACCACCCATTTCTACACCACCCCCTCACTTACACTCCCCCCCACTGACCCCCCCACCCACCTGCAGCTTATAGAGCACCGATACGCCGCAGTGCGACACGAGCGTGTACGCCGAGAGAAGCAGGAGGTGGACGGAGAGTAAGAAACTGAGTGTCATGTTGGCGTACCACACCACCGCGGCGTAGCGCACACTGAAGAGTATCAGTGCAGCGGCGAGGTTGACAAACTCGGGGCTGGGCAGCAGACTAACTATGCTCCGCACTGGTTCCTCACTGACGGGGGTGGGTGGCGGTCCCATTAAGGGAGTGGTTTGGGAGAAATGTGCCGGGTGATGCGATTGGTTGAGGGGTGGGGCAGGGGTGTGGGCGAAGAGCGCTGATTGGCTGTTGAATATTAGGTCTAGATCTGAGCTCCAGAGGGCATCTGAAAAAATAAGCGAGAATTAACTTCTTTTTTTTAGATATGTAAGCCAATAGTTTTTACAAATTGTCATTTGCATGCCTCAATAACAATAGATGTAGCCTATTGACCAAGTTGAATTGACCATGTTGCTACTCAATTTTGACTGCACAAGATGCTTTCTGATGAAAAGTCAAGAAAACTAACAAATCGTCAATACTCACAACGCTAATATGCAAAAGACACTATCTAAAATTCCTAATGATACAAGTAGTAGAACTATATTCCATTGTTTATTAAAGTGAGACAACACGATTCTATTGCAAATTGGAACAGCATGAAAGATGAGATCAAGAGCTTGGCCAACTATAACACAGCGAAGAATGATATAAATAGCTTTTACAAATATATATTTCGACATAAAATAAAAAAAATACCAAGAAGACAAAAGCTGAAGGATAATGCAGAACGAACCGTCAGGCAGCAGGCCCCTCTTGCCGAGCTCAGCCTCGACGAGCAGCCTGGGCAGTAGCAAACAGAACGCCCCAACCACATGCAGCCCGTGACACACTGGGCCCGCCTGCCGCCACTGCGCCCTCACCCCCCTCGCTCCACACCCCCCCTCCCCGTGCGGGGACACGATGACGTCACCAACCCCCGCCCGCTCCACCCTCACGCGCTCGACTGGGGTGGGGTCGCGGCCCAGACGCAGGCCGTCATTAGCGTAGCTGTGGACGTGGAAGACGCTCGAGAGGACAAATAAGGGGAGGGTTAGGAGGTTGAGCAGGATGAGGCCTATGTACGCGTAGAGAACGGCTGCAGGCCATGTGTCTCCCTCTGACCTCCTTGTGTTCGATGCGCTCTTTAGCGAGCCTTGCTGTGACGTCATTGCGGGCTGTACAGGGAATTGTTGTGACGTCATCGCTTTCGGATTTTGCTGTAGCGTCATCTGACTGTCAGCGTTAGCGCTCTGCAGTTGCGCTCGCCATGGGTACGGCTGCTGCTGGTTCGGTTGCGGAGCGGTACTCGCTGGCTGCGGGCCCTGAGCGGTACCCGCTGACTGCAGGCCCCAGTCCTGCGCGTGGTACCGGTGACAGGAGAGCACCGCTCGGTAAAGCAGGTACCCGTTGACGCCCAGAACGGCGGCAGCGTACCAGAAGAGCCAGAGAGAGTTGACTTTGAAGCGGCGCCGGCCGACAGTGAGAGTTCGCGCCACCGTGCAACCACCCATGGTGGGCTACTGCTCAAAGTCACCTGGTAAAGCGACCAAATTTCTGCACCACAATTACGAATTCATAATATGACTGTACCCTAACGGCAGCCTTAGGCTACGCTGCGTTGGCGGCAAACAAAAAGGGTTTAAACGCGAAGCCATTCATGTTGAAAACGTGTAGCTTAGTTCATTTCAGCGTAGCCAAACCTATTTGCCTATGTATCTAGAATGTTTATCATTTATGCTGCAAATTCTGCACCCGAAGACACGGCTACCGTAGCCTATTTGAAACAACTTAGGTTAACGATATAGAACTTAGAAGCTTCCTCGTGAAAGTGTACATGGGTAGCCTAGGAGTGACGTCGGTATATTTGTGCGCTAGATCTATGCAGCAAACTTTACAAAGAAGCTCTATCGTTGTGGCTCAGCAGAAAGGCGTACTCCACGTGCTAACTCTCGGACCGTTTTCTCATGACTTATGTACACCATCTTCACACCATACAACGTTGACGTCGCTATAACTTATCCAGGCCTTTCATAGCTGAACCTACTCTCTATAGCCATAAGAAACGCTATCAAACTGTCACGCTGCGTGTGCTGCAGCACTAGTCCTACTACCAACTCCATCAGCGGCTTGCGTCGTATTACCCTCAAGCCCTGCCAGAAGAGACTAATCCCAGCCTAACCAGCAGCAGTCCTGCCAGGCCTCCCGCCCTCCGCGCTGGCCGCTAGCCGCTGCTGCTGCAACACGCTTCAAACTGGAGCCTGTCAGCGCTGATCGCTCTGAAGCGCCGCACTACATGGGGATCAGATATCACCCGCTACATGGACAGGAAGCTTTTAGGAAGGAGCCGGGGTCAGGCTCCCCCTCCACCATAGCAAATGTTCATAGATTCGTATTAGGCTTGTTATTGTCTGAGACCTACAGCTCTTATGCTGGTGTTTAAAATATTCCGGTTTCGCACTGGCCTAGCCCTGTGGTTTAAAATAGTTTCGTCTGCAATGCTCACATTCAGACTGCGTAAATAGCGTACGCCGGGTGTTGACAATGCGACTACGCGAAGGCTAGCGAGGACTTTTAAAGCTCCAGTCTCAGAGTGGATTCTATAGTCGTTTTTCGTTCCCACCTTTACCTTTACCTTTACCTTAGCTTAGGAGGCAATTTAACAGCAGCCCATAACTGCCATACAAACTGACTCTTTGCCTAGTCCATTTGAATTGATATAGGACGTCATTGAATTAAGATGACGTCATAGATTTTGAGCAAAATAACTTTATGTTTAAACTGAATTCAAATTAGCCTCATTTCTCGTTGAAATTTGCATTAAATTTTTTACTAATAAATATTATTGCGAGCTTTTTTGAATGGCAGTGAAGAGCTGCCGTTAAATTCCGTTCCTCAGCAAGAACTTTGCTTAGCCGGGCGCAAAGGTACGTCTATAGAATCCACTCTCAAAGACGCATTTACTCAACAGAAGGTTTCTCCTCTGCGGCCCCCGCATGCAGATCATACCGATGCTGGTATTGGTTGCCGTGACCCGTTGATCCAGCATCTGCTTCTCTTTAACGTCACCGCTCCGTGACGTCTATTTGAAATGGAGTCTTTCAACGTCTGGCGTATAGGCTAGTTACTAGCTAAACGAGTCGGCTGCGCTGTGAAGTTGACACGTGAATAGAGAACTTGCTTTGAGGCTCAGACTACATGTAGATCTATATTATTCACATACGTCGTACAAGTAGGACAATCACACCCATGGAACAGACTCTGGATACCTTCTGGATTGTGTTACCAATCTATCTTACCATTCATGCAGGCAGGGGCGCCAGCAACTGGTTGACGCCAACAACTAGTTGACGCCAATAAATAATTGCGCCAAAAACAGTTACTAGTTGACGTCAAACAAAATCTAGTTGACGCCAAAATGATAGTTGATGCAAACAACTAGTTGACGCCAAAAACTACATGTAGTTGATATCAATGATAATTATCACTGCCACTGTGACAGCAGTGTAGTCAAATATTTCTCTCGCTAGCGGAGAGAAAATAATGTAGGCCTATCGTCCATGTCACAGGGCCTATTGTTCATGAAGAATTGAATAATTTAATTGAATCGTTCATGAATAATTCAATAATTAAATAATTGGCCTAATTCTTGAGGAGTCGACTATATAGCTGCGACTCAGCCAGTCCGCTAAACCAATTAAATGTTTGGCAGCAACACCCGAGCCAAAATTTAGACAGTTAAAAAAAATCATGTTTTAAAACGCATTTTAGCGCCCTGTGACGCCCCCTGCAGAAGCATTCGGCGATCGAAGTCACGGACCCCTCCTTCCCCTTGCGACGCTAATGAGAGTTCAGATAGTAAGTGCGGCTGCAGCAGCAGAAGCCCTGGCCCTGTCCGGCCTGTGGCTAGCAGCCACTGCCCAGCCTGCACGCTGCGCGCAGTTGCCTATTACACTAGGCTGCACTGACCAACGAGACTAGCAGTATCTAGCACTTGGTAAGTTAGTAGCCACCAGGTTGGTGGTTAGTACCTACCAGGCTGACTTGGGAACTTGGGAAAAAAACTACAACTTTTTGCTTCATGCTTAACGTAGGCCTGATGACCTGCAACATATGCCTAGCATCTTAATCTCCCTTTGCAGCCAATCACAAAACATAACTTTTAATTCGTATGACTATTTCTTTTTATTTCTTGATTATGAGGACGCAATATCTGATTGAGTGGCCCCATTAGACCATCTTATGAGTGGCCTCCTTATTGAGTGGCCCCCTTATCTTTTTCATCGACGCAGCGATCACGTGTTGTCCAGTTGCCAGCAAGTTTTAACTCCGCCCATTAGTCCGACGGCTCAATAACTCTGCATTCTAGCCTGGCTGGTTTCTTAACCCCGCCCATTTCAATGAGCGCGAATTAAAGCTCTGTTAACTGACAGCTGCGCTTTCTGCCAGCGCTGATGAACGACAGATTTGATACGACTTTTACGCGATCCATCTGTGCGGGACAATTTTGTCAACAGTAGCCTATTTCGCAGGCCTACTGTATCAATGGTGACTACTTCAATCAGAAAATTCAGCAATGCCGTGAAAATTCAGAGTAGTGATAATACCGCAATTAGCTAAAGCGCAGTTATTAATTTTACCAGCGCAGCCTAAACTGCAGTAGTAAAACTGCAGCTTGCAAAATCGTCAATTTTAAGGCGGCGCTTAAAACGCTTGAAAATGGCACAATTAATTAAGGTCAACTTTGCGGTTAGGCTAGGCTTACGGTTGCAAGCCATACCGTCTTGCATTGGCGCGTTAGCGGCGCGCGCGCACCGCCTGGATTGAATGAACGCGGCTACGGCTGCGCAACCGCGTGCTGGTCCCATAAGGCGGTCGCTCTACGCACATGGGGCTTTGAGGCTTTAATTCGTCAGGAGTTTAGCGCCTGTAATTACATTAGTTTAAAGTATGATACTGGTCGTCTATAGGCTAATGAGCTTAAAGAGCCAGCTTACATCTCAGTTTAACGTGGTAGAATAATAGCGAATTCCTTGTTAGACGTAGGTCTACTGTAACGATATCATAGCCGATGCTTGAGCAGTCGATCACTTCGCCTCGTGTTCTATAATATTTAGTCGTGTTTGAAACTCAAGGAGTCAAAGGAATTGCATCTGGTGAAGGTAGACTTTGCGCTGTTTTGTCTCATTCCGTCGCAAGTCGTTTTTTCTGATTCCGTCGTGCGCTTATGGCCTGGTTGTCATGCTTGGTAATCTGTCGAGCATTGTGCCGTTTAGTGTTCAATCATTGTGAGACAGTGCAAACGCATTACATCACGCGTTGTTGACTTTCTATTGCAGATTAATTGCTTGACACAGGCGCTGTGTGTGGCTACTTCTCAGGCCCTCTGTTGGCGTATATCAAACTAAGGGCCGTATTTTTAGTCATGGATATTGCACTTTTACCGCACCAAGAATATGTCATGCAAACGGAGATGGAAAAACATCGTTTGCTTGATTCGTAGGTGCGGGGCTTGAATCGTAGGTGCGGGTCATCACAGCTTTTGTTAATCTTTTCGATAAACCAACGGGTTAGACTATCCTCCAAAAAGGGTTTAACCTGCCAGTGGAGAAAATCTCTTTCATGAACGCCAAAACGCGCCCGATTCGATTGTTGCTGAGTTTATCTTCGACAGCAGCTGGCAGCTGTGTCTAAATAGATATTACATCATCCACGATCAATCAGAGATTAGAATAGTCAACTTAAACGAATGGTGGCTAACTATTGTGCTGATTGGTCGCCTTCTGGTGTAACCTAGCCATGAATTAGGAGGTTTATCTTTGCTTAAACGGCCAAAGTTGGGCGATTAAAATGTGGGAGTTTATCTGGCAGATAATCATGCAGCTTATCTCCCGATGGCGTTAATTAGAGTCTATGAAAGACAGAAAATTGATAATCGGCGGTTAAATCGTCCGTGAGGTTGAACTTCAGAGTTCATCACTACGGCAAGTATTAAATCACCTTCTTGAATACCACAGTAAAAGCTCAACTTTGTAAAGTTACAAGTTCAATAATGAAGTATTGTTTTGTTTAGCTAAAAACATTTATTATTTGGACTAAGGCTTGATTGAAAAAAGGCCAGGACTTTGTTTAATTAAGAATCCATGCTATCAATGGGCTATAAAAATATTCGAATATTGTGGCATCTAGTATGATTTTCGTTCTTGGTTGTTGATTCTCTGCATTTTGCTTGAAGTTCAGTAATTGTGGTTTGACTGAGCCATGTATAACTGTGTAAACCAGATACAAGATAGCCATTATCAAACAATACAGCTTGTGGCTTAGCTTTTATTGCTGTAGGGCAGTGCACAGGTCATGAGACTCTCAGAGTGGGGAGCGTTTCTGTACTTTGACCTTGTGAATGGATTTGCTGAAATTGTTTACTTAAAAGCTTTTAACCTTGCTCTCTACTGTGCTTACCTTTCAGTGAAACATACACTGAGAGGCATGAGGGGATAAAGGCACCCTTTTCCCATGTTTTTGAAGTGAAATGAGTTTGTTGTAAATTTAGTAAAGTTTAAGAAAGTTATGTTTATTATTACTGTGATGCATTATATCCGGATTGAATGCACTGACATCGTTTTATGCCGCCCGATAATGGACATTTTTAATTAGGAGTATTTTTTGCACAGCT
The DNA here is from genome assembly GCA_034695025.1 of Chamaedrilus cognettii. Classification (NCBI taxonomy): domain Eukaryota; kingdom Metazoa; phylum Annelida; class Clitellata; order Enchytraeida; family Enchytraeidae; genus Chamaedrilus; species Chamaedrilus cognettii. Next base: position 3,352 of record JAQIWG010001946.1, on the reverse strand, counting down.
TTCCGCGTTTTGTACCCATGCGCGTTTTGTACGCCACGCGCGTTTTGTACCCACGCGTAACGCCCCTAGTCTAGAAACCTCTTGTTTGAATCATTTGTTATCTCTGCCCTCCAATAATCACCCCATCCTGCACAAAGTTTACCACTCCACTTCTTGTCGTCTCCTTTACTATTGAAATTTAATTTGATCCCGTTTGCAGGCTTAGCCAATAGCAGGGTGGATAGGAATTATTTCTTTCATTGTTAGAAATTATTTGGCATGAATAGCCAAATTGGGCTCAAATTGTGAAGAATCTTAATTATTTAATGCTTCATTTTCAGTGTTCAGTTTTTCCGATTGTTTTTCTGTCTATTCACATGAGCATTTTTGTATCTATAATACTATAGCTTATAACAATGCGATTAACTATGGTAACCTACTCTCAAAAATGCGCAGCTAAATTTCAACGGTAAGTCCCTTAGACAAGCGTGCACCTAATCAAGGAAGCATTAGTGGCGGGTTAGGCCTGGACGCTGAAAACAATGCATTTCTGGCAGTGCTTAAACTTGATGGGGTGCCACCCTGCATTCGTTATAGCTGCGGTGTCACCTCTGATGTCAACTTCAATTACAGGCCGTGTAGAAACAAAGGCTGAAGCTACAACTTGGCCTACTTGTTGCAGAGCTTTGTAAAGGCATGAAGGCAACAGTTGCCTGTAGAATATGTTCTAATCTAGGGGGTCGATGTCAGCAAGTTTCATTGTATGTTAAAAAGATCAGCTTGATGACAAAATTGTAGACTTTATAGAATGTAATTATTGTAGGCAATTAAATATGATGTCTAGCCCAGTTTTTTTTGTGTGTTTTCAATGCGCACTCAACAAAATGCTTCAATATTGTAACTTGTTAGCGAAAAAACTGTTGCCAATGTTTTTTAATAGCTCATAGTTGGTGTTCAACTTGGCAGAAGTTTAAGCATACCTCCTCCCGAGGCTATTCCGCTGCAAAAAACCAAGTATTTCTGCTGTAGAAGCATGTGGGGGGGGGACAGGGGGGGAGGGGCCGGGGGTTAGTCAACCAACTGCACGATGTTGGAGCAGTTGGGCCGTGTGCGTAGCCTGGTGACTGATGAGCCTTGAAGGATCCAGGGGCGCTGGGTTAATTGTGACACACCGCCATCCTATCGTCGCTTTGTTTGTCATGGCGCTAGACTCTTGTTGCCTGTACAGGCGGGTAGTAGTCTATATTCTAGCATAATTTAGTTTTCTGTAGTATGGGTTAACTTATCTCCAGTGTATTTCGCAGCTGCGTGCTCCAGTGATTGGTGCCAGACAAAAGACCTTAATGCAATGTAAATTATGAGTAAAATTTGATTTAGATCTACGCTTCATTGCCATGAAGAGCAGTTTTATCGAATTTTTCATAAATCAGTGCGCCAAATGCTGGCTATGGTGTGTGAAACAATGTGGTGTATATTTTATGAAGTTGCAGCTTGCTGTAGATTCTAATAAATTCTTTATACTTACGTCCTATGACTTATAGGCCTATAATTGTTCAACGGCAGAGATTGAATATATTATCTTTTACTGATTATTTATTTCAGTTGTATTCTGCTGTTTCGCATTGGCAAGGCCTGCAATTACAACTTTGGAAGCGATTAATATTGTAAATTATTCCTCCCCCTCTCCATTTATCCTACCCCCTACTCTTCAGTTTTTCAAGGGTAACGTTAGCTGCATACAGAGCGACTTCCAGCTGAGCTAATTCTATACAGCTAGACCTCCTTGACGCGCCGCCGCCATGTACCCCTAGCTAATGATTGCTGTGCATGCTCGCATGATACTTTGCATACACGAGTCATTGATGGAATCAGGGGGAGGGTGTGGGGTCACGTGGGGTAGCTCCTGGTAATTCTTCAAGGGTGATACACTGATACGCCTCCCATGGGGGCGTGGTTTGATAGAGGGGCGGTTTTGCATTTTATTCTCCATCCTGTGTGGAGCCTGCGGCAGCCGAATTAAGCAGTCAGGAGGGGTACAAGGCGCAGTGATGGGAAGTGAACACTTTACCACTCGTTTCTGAGACACCCGCCCCCTGAGAAAATTTGGAATAGTGTTCACCTTTTAACTAGTTGGAGCTCAAATCGTTGTTGAAGGATTCTGTAATTCACACAATTAGAACTGTTGTTTTATTGCATGGCCGACAGGTGGCATTATAAAACTAAAGTTGTTACCGTGAGGGAGCAACGTTATTATTGTCATGATCGTGTGTTGTACTGCGTACTGCTGACGATGGTGGTTGTATGCTCATGGTGGGTTCCTACAACGTGACGTGTAGCATCGTGTCATTTGAGTCGTGGGTTTAGGGTGAGGTTTAGGTTAGGGTTAGAGATTATATGCAGCGCATGGCGTTGGGTTGTGTTATGGAGCATGATGAGCGTACACACACTGTCGGAGTAGACAGTGATGGGAGGTTTGTAAAAGTCCCTCCTTGTGTGAGGGTATACGATGACACATACACAGCGCATGCATGGCTGTGTGTCGTGGTGTCCGCTGTCCTGTGCCCCTATAGTCTGCAGTTGGCAGGATATCCGCTGACTGTTTCAACGCCCGTTTTGTGTGCCGCGGCACGCTCGCAGTGGTCAACAGAGCTAAACACTGTCTCACGCCACGGAATACTGCTACTGCCAAAGATGATTTAAGTTGTGCAGGTAGCTCTGCAGGTAGTTCTGAAACGACATTCACTGGCACAGAGTACTTTTTTTTCAGGACGCTTAGTTTTTCACAGAAATCCCATTTTTTCTTGCGTAGCCTAAAGTCTGATTTGGCTTCGTCGTCCTTATCGTTGTATTATAGTTCAGGCATTTTAAAATACTCGTAGATACAGCACCGGTTTAGATTTTAAAATTTTGATCTGAGGTCTGCGGTTGGTTTGCTTGGCTGTGACTCATGTGTGCTGCAGGTGTCATTTCTTGCGGTACACTTCTAGACCCCTTCCTTAATTATATGGAAACCTTCCTTAAGCATGCCCCCCCCCTCCCTCCTCCCCGATCACCCCCCATTGCCGAATATTTCCCTGGATCGCGGGCGTAATGTCACTCACTTCTTACTTATTTCTTACTCATTGACTCCGTTTCCCCCTGACTAAACCTATAATCCCCCTCATAATGGAGGCAAACAGTTTAATCTCACTGTGAGCCCTGCATAACCGGAGCCTCTGTGTGAAGAGCCGCTGCCTTTATTGAGTGTGTCACGCGTCGCCCTGCCGGGTCCCCACTGTTAGGGTTCATTGCGTATGAACCAATATGTGTATTTGTGCTCTGTGCCCCCTACCCCGCTAGCGAACCCTTGAATAAATCCTTGCAGTGTGGGCAG
>JAQIWG010001945.1:0-22178 GCA_034695025.1 Chamaedrilus cognettii | reverse complement strand
GTGGATCACATGATCTACATACTGTGGATCACATGATCTACATCCTGTGGATCACATGATCTACATACTGTGGATCACATGATCCACATCCTGTGGATCACATGATCTACATACTGTGGATCACATGATCTACATACTGTGGATCACATGATCTACATACTGTGGATCATATGGCGCGAATAATAATTATAAGATAGCGTAAATAATACTCAGAATCAACTTCTGAAGGCAGTTTAAATCCCCGACCTTCTCCGCTTCGGCTAGCTGCCTCTGGAGGTCCCTCGCCAGGTCCTTGGCCTCAGCCACGGCCTTGTCTAGCGCCCCCGCCCCGCCCCCCCCGGGGTTCGACCCACCCACACTCGAGGATTCGAGGGGGCCCATTTTTCGAACCGGTCGAGGGGTGGCGGCGTTGCCTCCGAATTTTTCAAATTTGCTGCGGATGTCAGACATCTTGGGTGCAGCGGATTTGTCATCATCACCGCCACCCTGTATGGGAATAAAGCAAACCAAATAAAGCATAATATCAAAGGTGTATTTATTTAACGTACTCTATATCGTTTTCATGACACCCTGTAGCCTAATGAAGATCTGGATATGTATCGTCTTCACGGCACCCTGTATTGAAATAGGAAATAAATATTGATACGTACGAGTCATCGTATTCACGGCACCCTGTATTCATATAAAGCATGACATTGTATATGTGGGTTGCGTATTTAATTTTATCATCCGAGTTAAGTTTTTATCAAAAAGGTTCTCTTTCCTGGCACACTGCTATTGCACTACAATAGCAGACAGAGTGCATTACACACTTACATGATATTGCCATCCGTGCCCAACAGATTGCTAAAGTTATGTATCTTATATTCAGTGTTATTCACCATTCGTAGTTTCTCTTCCATCGTAGCCTTCTCCAGTTTCCAGGCGCTCTCGGAGATCTTCAGCTTGTTCTCCAGGTCCTTCCGCTTGGCCTCCTCCACCTTCAGCCGAGTCCGCGTCTCTTCCAGTGACCGATCCGTCGCGGCGTACTTGGATCTGTACTCGTCCGCCTGGAACAACACGCGCTCTTCCGCTGGCATTCATACGCATGCAGTTTGTGCAGTAAAACCCCTTATTAATCTGCCATTACGCATCCCAATCTGCAGCAATTCAATTACTGTCAAGACTTGGTGAATGAGCTACGGTACTGAAATTCTATGTACCGTTAACCCCTAGTCCCATATTGTAGTTAAAATGCACTTCGCTACTTTGCAACTTTGCGACTTTGTGACTGTGACTTTGCGACTTTGCGACATTGCTTAGCAAAGCGTCCGCTCCAGCCTCCTCCTCGACACGCAGCGAGCCTCGACGAGTCCGTCTGGCATGACGCTATTTCAAAGCTTTTTTCATAATTTTTCTTCACTATCATGCAGCAAAACCAATGAAGCACAAAAGTATCACAAACTGCTAGTAAATGTGCCACATAAATTTTCATTCTGGTTGGCGCCGGGCGAGGGCATCCAGTTGCAAAACTCAGCCACAGGAGTCCTTAGAGAAAAGGAGCGATAGCGTGTTAAAACTTGCGTGTGAGTGAAAAACAGAAGCGTGAAAAGGCGATAACCAAGTAAGTAACCTTTTACATGCAGGTATTACGTACAGCTCGAATCCTTTGCAGCAGTATTTGTCGCTCAGCCTCGAACGCGAGCGATTCTGCTGTAGACCCCCCCTGGCCCCCCCCCGCGCCCACCCCCCCGACGAGCTGAATGGGAATGGAAGCTGCACCGCCCGCTGACTTGTCCTGCTGAATTGGAATGCTAATGATCCTCGAGGCCCCCCCCCCTCCTGACTTCTGCATGTCTGCCACCTGTCAATCACAATGGATTGGAATGCCAATTACCCTCGAGGCTCCTCCCCCTCCTAAATAAGTTTTCATAGCCTGTGAATACTGACTACGTCGTAGTTCCTGTAACAGTTACAATTAACAATTAAATGATACAATACGACTAGCTAACTCGCACTGCTATGAGCGCTAGCCCTCACCTGCGCTCTCAGTTTCTCAAGGTCGGCCTTGAGTCGGTCGACGTGTGTCTTATTGTCGTCAATGACTTTCACCTTGTCGCTGATCGTCTTCTGAAGGTCGTAGCGCTCGATGCAGCGCAGACGAGACTGCTCCGCCACCTCCGCCTTCAACCTGCCCACAATGATAACCACAGAAATAACTATTTATTGTTAGTTCTACTGCCTCGATAAGCATAAATTTTATATTTCATACCTGTGTATAAAAGTGCTTAGATGCTTAGACATCAGCAAGACAAAGACGTCAGTGGTTTTTTACAGTGCGCCAGGATTTTGACAAGATTTTTATCCTTTTGCGTTTCCCTACATTCCCTACAATATTTCCCAAAAAGTTCATCGCCGAGTAATTTATTACACCAAGCATTAAATCAGCTGGTATCAATTGATAAATGCTGCAACAGCCAACAGCTCGTAGTCCTGCTGATGAATTGCAGTAGGCTCTGTTTATAGTTCACTAATTGCGTAATGATACAGACACACTACATAATTTTTCAATTCAACAGACAAGAATAATACAAACATACTTTGCAATCTCCTCCGCGGCCGCCCCAGTTGTTGTCACCACCCCGGCATCCTTTTTGGGCGTCGCCACCCCCCCGGTCCCCCCTACCGGCCCAGGGGGGTAGCTCGTCCCCATGGACCCCGAGAGAGAGGAGGACTTCTTGAGCGCATCCTGCGCTATCCTCAGCTCCACCTGAACAAAACAAGATCAAAAGAACATCAGCAGGACAAAAAAACGCTTAAGATTCAAATTCTCAGGGCTAGTATCATATTCGTCTATTGGCACGATGCAGTGCTTGGACAAACGAGAGTATTATGGACCATACAAGGGATAAACATGAAGCACTATACATTATATCCCCTAGTTGGATATTTCAGTTAAAAGGCACTTTATGACTTTGGGACTTTGGAACTTAGGGACTTTGGGACTTTTCAACTTTGAAACTTTGGAACTTTGCATCCCTGGGTCATCTCTACAAGGCATTTCTAGCGATTTGCTATTACAGTTGAGGAATACAAGATTTGTGAAAAAAGGTGTTTGAAGTGTACAAGATTTAACTCTTAGTCAGATACTTTAATTAAAATGCATTAAAATACCACGCTATTTTGAAGCCTTTTTCATTTTTCTGCACTATAATGCAGCAAAAAAAATGAGGTATTAAAGAATTATACAATGTGATTGCAATAGACTAGTATGGAGTCAAAAAATTCTTATTATTGTCAGAGCCAGTTTTGCTCTCAAGTTCTTGTTTTAGTTCTTTAAGCTTTCTTTCTACACATAAGAACATAAAAGATTCACAAAGAACATAAAGATTCGTGCACATTCACCTCGAGCTTGCCCTTGTCCTTGGCGCACTGCTCCTCGTGCCGCGCAGACTTGTCGCGCAGTTCACGCAGCTCTGTAGAGCTTGCGCGGTGCTCCTTGCTCACACGCTCCAACTCTGCGTCTGTGGCCTGCATCGGGCACAGCCGATCAGTCAATCAGAAAGGAGCACGGCGAATACATTGGAAGTGGAATCAAGGACAGAATTGCAGAGTATCGCCTGATAGCGAAACAGCGCTGACCTACGGCCTTGATTTTGGTCCTCAATTTCAAATTTGTTGACAGCACATTGAATTAGATATTGTGCGACATGAAACGCAACTGTATAAACTCTCAAAGATAATTCATTTGACCAATCAACATATTTTGGTGTGATTTACAGTGCTTCATTACGTACAATGTACAAGTTTTGTGCATTGAACAACAACACTGACAGCATGCTTGATAATAAGCCGCAATATTTGATATCAAAAATAAAATATATAAATGACATCGTAATCAACAACATAATATCAACGACCTAATTCAAAAGCTATAAAATGTTCCCCAATCAAGTCGTGCCTGTTTCTTGGCATTGAGGTCAGCGACGAGCTTGCGATGTTCTGCACCCAGAGACTCGAGCTTCGCGAGCAGACTGTTGATCCTCTCGTTCAGGTTCTTCACCTGGAACTCCGCGCGGTCCCTCTCCCCCCTCATGGCCTTGAGCTCTCCCTCCTTTGTCTCCCCCAACTCCGAAAGCTTTTTCACCTTCTTCTCCGACTCAGCAAGTTCTACCTCCTTCTCCTTCAGGGTCTGCTTAGTCTGCGTCACTACAACAGAATCCTTCACATTCCCGCTGCTCACGTCGTCCTTGCGCGATTTTTCTTTTTCTCTCGCAAGGTCGTCGTCACGTTGTTTGAGCGCGACGTCGTGTTTCTTGACAAGGGCACGATTCTCAGCGATGAGGTCGTCCATCTGGCGAGTCAGCGACTCTGCGCTATCGTCGTTGTCGCGTCTTATCTTCAACACCTCTTCCTTGTGCTTCGCGATAGCCACGCGCGCCTGCTCCAGTTCTTTATTTGCAACTTCAAGCTGATTGGACAGATTCAGGCGCTCTTCTTTCAGTTCTTCAATCTCCTTGGGACCATTTTTCAGTTTGATTTGCTGCTCGTCACTCTGACGAGCTGCGAGGCTATCGCGCTCTTTGATCGTTTTCGTTAGCTCGGATGTAAGGTCGTTCACCTTTTCTTCCACTTTTTGTTTTGCGAGTGTCAGGTCGCGATTGATCCGCTCGAGCTCTTTGTTGGCTTGATCGGTTTTGGAATCTGCTTCGTTCTTGGAAGACTTAGTATCAGCAACCTAAAATGAAAGTTTCATCAAGAATTATTTAAGTCGCGAAATTCAGAGAATGCATGGAAAGAATATGATTTGTAATCTACTGTCCCAATCTTTTATTCACTTAACCATCAGCAAGCATCATCTTCCTGCACAACCAGAAACATAATCCCATAAAACGGAGTGCATGCATAATAGAAACAATTCACTATGTCGTAGATTCATTTTTATTTAAATTTATTTGTATTCTGAGAGTAGGAGGCAAATTAAATGAACTAACAACCCTTCTTGAGTAACACTTCACCTTTGACTATAACTTAGAAACTTAAGTTTGCCTTTAGTTGCCTTTGACTGTATCCTAGAACCTTAAGTTTGCCTTTAGTTGCCTTTGACTGTATCCTAGAACCTAAGTTGAAAGAGAAAATAAAAACACAGCATCAATCCTATTGCGGATCAGTATCATGGAACGTACAAAATAGAGAAACAAAGATAGCAGAGATCAGGCCAGGCCTTTGATTTCTTGAGGTCTGCCCCGAGACAGTCACACTTCTGCTTGAGGTCCTTGAGCTGTTTCTCCAGGTCGACCTTCTCCTGCTTCCAGCTCACTGGCTCGCGGTCCTTCACTGGAACGACTGAAGCGGCCGGAGTCGGCTTCCACTTCTCCTTCTGTTGCAGAGATGCAATAATTATACATTAAACTATATATATGATTCATCATTTACGTTTTAAATGATGATATAATTATTATTATATAAAACTATATATATAATTATATGTAAATTATAAAACCTCGCTGGGTCACTTTTGTAGACACAAGTTCCTTGAAAAACATGAAAATGATGCCATTTTGCTAATGAAAGCGTAAAACTTCACCCAATAAAGAGTTTATCAAAGTCGTTCATTTGACGACGTCTTTCATTAAGATTTAAGTCCATTTGCACTAAAATTTACTATAATATTATAGGAGTCAGATTCTTCTCTTTTTTACTGGACATATTGTGCAGTACTGCACGTCCGCTCATAGCTTTGATGATAGCAACTTTAAATCTATTATAACTAATTTAAACTGTAGATAAATGGCAAAGACACTTAACCTCTTTCAAAAGTTTTTCATTTTCTCGTTTGAGATTATCGAAGGACTTTTGAAGCGATTCAAACTTTGACTTGAATTCCTTGGCCATCTTCAAGTCATCCTGACTTCTTGTCAACTAGACATAAAATCATGTAGAGCGATGGTTAAACGCATTCAAATTAATTTCAAGGTATTAAACATCAAAAGCACGAATTACTTCATATGTTAATCATATAACACAAGCCGTGCATAAATTGTCCTATAATAGGACGCTATTTTTATTGTCACTAGCAAACATAGATCCCAGTAGGAAGTGCAAGCTAGTATGAGAGACCTGCAAGCTAGTATGGAGACCTGCAAGCTAGTATGAGAGCCCTGCAAGCTAGTATGAGAGCCCTGCAAGCTAGTATGAGAGACCTGCAAGCTAGTATGAGAGACCTGCAAGCTAGTATGGAGACCTGCAAGCTAGTATGAGAGCCCTGCAAGCTAGTATGAGAGCCCTGCAAGCTAGTATGAGAGACCTACAAGCTAGTATGAGAGACCTGCAAGCTAGTACTGATGTTGATTTGATGTTTATCTCACGCACTATGTGCACATATAATCGTTAATTATTATGAGTGGCCAATGTAACAGCTCCATCATACGTGGCTTTAAAAACTCAACAAATAGCCTAATAGCATGTGTAAGAACTATTTTTCAGTGGATCTAACTCAATCAAAGCCCGTACCTCCTTGCCAGTTTTCTCTGCATCTCTCTTCAGTTCATCAAGAGACTTCTGCAGCTCGTCCACCTTCACCTTCGAATCCTTGCCAGCCTTGCCGACGTCATCCCTCGCCTTCCTCGCCTCCTCCTTAGCCGCCTGGAGCTCTTCCTTCGCCTTCCTCCACCCCTCCTTGGCCGCCTCGCAGTCCTCCACCGCTCTCTTCTGCTCATCGTTTGCTCTCTTCACCGCGTCCTTCATCGGCTGGAGTTCTTCCTTTGCCCTGCGACACCCATTGGTCGTCGTCTGCAGGTCCTCCTTGAGGATCTTCACGTCATCGCGCGCACTCCTCAGTTCCTCCTTCGTCTGCCGGTGCTCGTCCTTGACCTTGTTCACCTCATCCTTGCTCTTCTGAAGGTCGTTCTGCGCGCGCTGTAGCTCATCACGTGCTCGCTTCACGTCATCCTTCACCTTGCGCAGCTCATTCTTTGTCTCCTCATGCTCGTCTGTGACGCGTGACGATTCTTCCTTCGCCGCTTCCAGTTCGTCTTCAAAAGACTTCAGCTCGTTCTTGGTCGACTGGGTGTTGCTCTTGGCCTGCTTCAGCTGGTCTTTGCAGTCGTTCAGCTCATCGATCGTCTTCACACGCAGCTTCTGAACCTCCTGCATTTCTTCCTTCGCGGATTTTAACGATTCTTTCAAATCATCGATTTCATTTGATTTTTTTGATGCATCATCCTTCGATTTTTTGAGATCATCCTTGACCTTCTTCAGTTCCTCCTTGGTCGTGTGAAGGTCGCTACTGTGTGACTTTAGCTCCTGCTCATTGGACTTGATCTCGCCCTTTGTCCGTTTGTTTTCTTCTTGTAACTTTGACAGAGCATCCAAGGCAGACTTGAGTTCTTCTTTAGTGGTCGTCAGATCTTGAGTCAGTGTCTGGCCCTCCTCACGCAACACCTTCAGCTCCTCCTTCACCCCCTTGTGTTCCTCCTTCAGCGCCTTCAATTCCTTCTTGGTTGCCTTCAACTCGTCCTTCACTGTTCGGTATTCATCTTTTGCAGTCTTCAGGCTGTCAGTAGCGGTGCTGTGTTCCTCCTTGGTAGACTTGAGTTCGTCCTTCATCGCCTTCAGTTCCTTCTTCTTCAGCTTGTACTCATCCTTGGAGGTCTTGAGGTCCTCCTTGGCGCCCTCGTAGTCAGCCCTGGAGGACGCTGCATCAGCCCTGGCCGTGACCAACTCCTCTGCACTGTCACTCAACTGGACAAACGAGATCACAACAAATCTCACTTCATTTTAAGTATCACGCAAGTCAAAAAATTTCGATACTCTTTTATTACTAACTGGACTAAAAATAATTGACGATTGGCCTATCCAAATAACACATAATTGGTAACTTATAATAACGGCTAAGATTGTTGAATGAAATAAAATGTTAAAAACTAATTAGTATAAATAAAATTTGACAAAAATCCTGAGGATGCTACAGTACAAACAGACATGAAATCATAATAAAGAGCAGCGTGCAGATCATCTAATACTCATCGCTAGAAGTTAAAAGCCCTTTTCACAACTCTAAAACAAAAAGTAATAACTATAACTAAACAAACGCAGACCAGTTTAGAGAGTTTCTCGTGTTCCTGCGTCAATGAGTCTAGTTTCGCGTTCAGCTCCCGACGTGTTTCATCCAGCGCGCCCCTCACGCGCTCACTCTCCGCCTGCAGACTTGTCACCTGCACCGCAACCAGTGCAATGTAAATATAATGACAGGGATATAGCTACAATAGTATAATAGACTCAATCCACAATGACTGACTTATATTACGTGCTAAACTGCGTGGAAGGGATTTTAATATCTGCACATATCTTTTGAAGGGTAATTTATTTTTGAGACATACGATAACAGTAGTCTGTCTCACACAAAAATTTGAATAGCTCGGCAACTGTCATTTAAAGCAGCTAATGACATATTTTGAATTGAATTCAATTAAATTCGGTTAGCAAGTCACTATAGCCACGGTGTCACACTCCAAGCGGCTTAGAATGGCAGCAAAATATTGCATGATTTCAAGGCTATTTTTAATACTCAAAGTTAACTGTAAAACATAAACACTAGGCTCAAAAGTCTTCCAATACTTCGAATCTAGCAATAATATAACACCCTTAAAGTGCCCGCACACCTTTTGGTCAAAACGAAGGTAGTTTACCATGGCGTTCGTTTGACCGAATAAACTCGGGACCGCTAGGTGCGCGCGCTGTCGGTCAAACGAACGCCAGCCGCCTTCGTTAAGGTCACTTTGTCCTTAACAAAAAGAACGCTGCGTGCCGACTGTAGCAGTCGGCGGCTTGACGAGTTCTCTACGGACTATTGTCCTTAACGACTAAACTTGCTTCGTTTTGACCGAAAGATATGCGGGCACTGTTAGATATTACGCATATGCTCTAATGCATCAGATAATTCAGAAGCAATGAGGATGAGACTGCTGTAGATGGCTGGATACCCTACCTCGGCACTGAGTTGCTCGTTGGAGCTCTGAAGAGAGATCTCCTTGTCTCGACTCTCGACGTAGCGAGACTTCTCTGTAGCGAGCAGGGTCTCCAACTCTCTCACCTTTGTCTAGCACACAGCACCAGCCCTGAAATGTTAGCTGAGCATTTCAAGTCTGATTCAAAGTGGTATTGAAATTATCATGAAGACAATATCACACTAGGATATTATTTTGTACGTCCAGATTGATTAACATAAAATGAAAGAAAAATACAGAATCATAAAATATTATATGCAAACCACTCATAGCTAGAAAATGGTCCACAAAAATCTTTCGGCTCTTACATGTACGTGATTTGCTTCCATATATTTATCATGCTACACATAGTACCAATATAGCCCACAGCACAAGCTCCTCGACCTCCAGTTCTGCATGCTATGACATCAGCTAGCATGCCCCTCCCACGACCACACGCTCCTCCCACCTCGAGCTCTCCGTGCTGTGACGTCACGCGCTCGAGCTGTTTTTCCGCCCCCTCGGCGCGCCCCTCTGCCCCCTCCATCAGGTCGCTCAGCTCGGCGGCGCGCCGCCGCAGCTGGTCAGTGTCCCTCGTGAGCCCCTGCTCGCGCTCCCTGCCCCCCTCCACCACCCGCTCCAACTCCCCTCGGCTCGACTCGAGCTCCCCCGTTAGGCGCTCTATCGTCGACAGCAGCTCCTCTGTGCCGGGGCGGGCAACGTCAAGGCACCATCAGGCAATTGATAGTGTAGGATTTGCAGGAGGGATTCCCCTTTTGAATTCCTGACCCCCAATGCTTCAAAAAAATGCTATTTTAAGGCAAGGGCATATGTGTTACAAAAGGTAAGGGAAGTGAAACATAATACAGGTAGGTGAAACATTATAGGGCCCTGAAAAAGGTTTAGTCTTGACTTCATCTGGAAATTTGGCTCTGAATTTCACGTAGATAATTGGATAAGCTCAGCTGGAAAGCATGATTTGATTAGTTGATAAGATTAAAGATTTTTCAAAAATTGTATCAACAATTTAGAACACGGCTCCAGATCATTCACTTGCACATTACCAACACATCAATGCCTCGTGTTAAGCCTCAATATCCATTAGAGCTCAGATCAGGACGGCTCACTGTTTTCGCTCTCCTGTTCCGCGACCCTGCTCCTCAGCGCCGCCAGCTCCCCGTCCGTGCTCCGCTCCCTCAACCCTTTCATCTCGTCCGACAGTTGTGTGTTCTCCACCTCCATCTCCACCACGCGCACCTTCAGCCTCCGACACTCCTCCTCCAGCCCATATAGCGTCGTCGGGAGCTTGTGAGAGAACCCCCCCGCGCCCCCCGCGCCCCCACTCCCACCCCCCCCAGATGTTTTCTTCAGGTCCGCCACCTCGCTGAAGAGCTTCGTTGTCTTGTCCTTGAGAGTCGCCAGTTCCGCCTTCAGCACCACCTTCTCCGCATCGAGCTTCTTGGCGCGCGCGACGAGCTCCGTCTTGCTCTCCAGGATGTCATCGTCATCTGTGGAGGTCCGGTTGAGGGTGGAGGAGGTCCGCAGACGCTGATTGTCGGACGTTAGTCGCATGTTTTCCAGCTCAAACTCCTCTGCAGTGTCTCGCAGGGACTTCAGCTCCTTCTCCAGGCGCTTGATGGTCGCGTCGCTAACCGCTGTGGAGGGGGAGGGGCCGCTGCCCCCCCCGGCGGGGGCCGAGGGATCCTGGGCGCTGAGCCGGGACAGGACGTCCTTGGTGGAACGGGTTTCGGCAACTGGCGTAGCGCATCTGCGCGATGTGCACAGGGTGACTAGAGTTAGTGTGTGACAAGGGCAGAGTGACCAGAGTTGGAATGCAACAGTGCGCTAGTGAAAAATGCAAATGAAGTGCACGTACCTGAATTTTGTCTTATATTTTAGACTACAAGGCGTTAGATCAACTCAGAATGATATAAGTTTGCGATATTTTTAGAAAAACCTTTTTAACAACTGACTACAGCTAATACAGAACTAAGATTTATCTTGATTGATGTCTTGTAGTCGCTTTAAATGCAAATTTCTCAATGATATATCAACAATTTTGATCGCTAAAGTTTTCATATTTATTACATTTAAAGTTTAAATAAAAATTTTATTTGCAGTATTCAGCAGAGCCTGACCGTTCCTGTCTGGAGGAGTCCCTCTGTTCCATCTTGGTCCTCAGGTACTTGACCGCACACAACAGGTTCTCATTGTCCTGCTGCAGTTCTTCCATTTTCTTCGTCATGCTCGCGATGTCCTGCTCTCCCCCTGGCGGCGCCCCCGGGGCATCCCCCCCCTCGCCCCCCTCTAGGTCTTCAGGGTCCCCACGGCCCCCTCGGCGGGCGGGAGGGGCGCCAGCGCTCCCCCGCCTCAGACCTTGAAGCTCTCGAGTAGTCTCCATGTCAGTCAGTTGTCTGCAGCGACAACACCACGTGAGCACAAAGGGAATATCAAGGCATGGATGTGATATGATACATTACAACTGTAGCCATGAAGTGATGATACAATCAGATCCTAGTATTGATGCAAAATGTGATGCGATACGTGATGTTTACACACAAGATACCTCGTATTCCAGACGACAGAAAACACATGCAAATTATACATGTAGACTTCATAGAATGTATAGCATAGAATGTGCTGCATGTAGACTGTGATCAATTTGTTCAGTTTTAGTTCATCGTTCACAACTTCACACTCAACGACTGTGGTACGAGTATTCATGCAGCCGCTGCAATGTTCATCTTCAAACACTAACACTGCACTCGATTAACCACACTGTGTTGTATCCAGTGACGACTTTGGACGTCGAAACGAACGCGAAACTTTTTATTAATTGACACTGAGGCCTGTAGACTGGTACCTGCGGAGGGTCCTGACGTCACGCTCTGTGGATAGGAGGCGCTCTCTGAGCCCCGCCTCACGCTCCACGCTTTCTCGCAGGTCTCGAGACAGACGCGTCAGCTCCACGCCAGACGTCTTGGGCGCAGCCACGGCGCTCTGGAGGGTTAACGTAGGGAGTAGATGATCACAGGGGACAGACAAAGGGTAAAGAAGACAACTGGTAGAACAAACAATGCACAGGATAAGTAAAAGCATGGTAAATAAACAAAGGGAAAATAAACATATCAGAAGAATAAACAATGCAAAGGATAAATAAACAAATCAGAAGAATAAACAATGCAAAGGATAAATAAACAAATCAGAAGAATAAACAATGCAAAGGATAAATAAACAAACAGAAGAATAAACAATGTAAATGATAAATAAACAAATCAGAAGAATAAACAATGCAAAGGATAAATAAACAAATCAGAAGAATAAACAATGCAGAGGATAAATAAACAAATCAGAAGAATAAACAATGTAAATGATAAATAATAAATGGCGAAAAACTAAACAATGCGCATAAAAAATCCAACATATGGATCCATCTTGACATAGTTTTGTTCTTAAAATTGTCTAGGCTTCAAAATGTGAGCCATCAAAAGCATCTAGTCGGTTGGTGAGTCACAGCCGAGTTACATGAAGGCCTATCCTAGAACTCAACTCTACAGAGAGGTGTATCTTAGATCTCTCAACATAGACAGCTGCTCTGCTCTCAATAACACGATGCAACCGACTAGCCGCAGTGTAACTGCGATCTATGTTTTTGATAAATCAGCAATGAATAAATCAGCATGACGCGGGTGAAGGTTTATTTCTAACAAAAGTTCTCTCAGCGAACAGACACAACAAATAATCCCAGTCATAATGGAAACTCTACCAACGTTGACACGATATGTGTCGTATTTTGGTGTAGCGTGTTAACACGCGTCTTCTTCTTCTGACAATCAAAAGGCGTAAAATTAAATGTTGTTTTTTCATAGCACAGCGCGACAGTGCAAGCACACTGGGTACCTTTTAAAACACCGCGTCAACAATGACACGCCTACTCACAACCCATCAATGAGCATCAAAGGCCCACAACAAAGCTATAACATTAAGCATCTTGTTCAAGAGTATAATATGAGCACAACTATAGTTGAACTCTTCCCAATCCCCCCGTCCCCCCCTCCCCTCCGTACTAGTCACTTCCAGCCTACAGACACCCATCAAGTTAGCACTGAGGCAAGAAAGCGATAGCCCTGTCCAAGAAGCCGCTGCTACACACCTCAACCTTGTAAATGTGTAGAGAGGACTGGAGGATTGTATTATCTAGGGCCTCTCGGAATAGCACAGAGACTCACTAGCTTTATCTCCATGCTAACAGCCATCGCTTTGTTTTCCACTGAAGCAGAGCCACAGCTTATCAGTGAATCCACTTCATCCACACTGACAGTATTGACAGCAAGTGTAAGTGTAGGCTACAAAGATTAGCCTGCACACTATAATCTCATCACAAACATAGAAGTCATAATTTTCAACTTCATTTAAATTATTGGTGGGAGTTGCACGCATGAATGCTTGACATACATGCCAGTTTGGATCAGTTTGCTAGCTATGACTCAGTCTGGAGCGATAGCTGTGCAAGCTTGTAATTAAGAAAATGAAACCTGATGCATGCTGTGCAATTTTTCTTGATTGGCCAGGGATATCCGAATATAGGGTCATTACGTAATAGAGCAACAGAATACTTGCGTCATGCCCACTCATTTAATGTAAAATATGGATCTGAAAATAATCCAGAATTGAAATCGAGCTATATTAACTGGCCTGATATTGAGGCTAAATACGTTATCACCCTCAATCATAAGCAATGCGAATTTTCAGACTTTTCAATTTGCACCGTCACGATCAGTTTAGATCACATCGAGCTGCACGGCATGGAAGATCTTTGCCCTCCTGTCTGCCTGCCTGGCAAAAGCTAAATAATGTAATAGAAAAAACACGAAACAGTTTTGGTGCGTTTTAATGCGTTTTAACTAGGAACAGTCCGGATGCCATTCCAGTCCAGTACAGAAGCACAGCGCATAGGCGGCGGGCGCCTGTCTTAGCGCTAGCTGTATAAACATTCAGAGCCTCCTCATGGCTGAAGTCAGGGGTCAGGGGGCAGCAAGAGGTGCTTCTTGAATTCTAGTGATCCAAAACTTTCCTCTCTGATCGAAAGCATTATACTGCTACCAAAACCAGAAGAATGGATTTCCCTTGATTTTTTTTTAATCCTAGGCTTATTACTAATTCAGCAATCTGTTACACTTCGGAGACATGCATGTAGTAATGTAGGCCTTTTCTTCTACAGACTAAACTGACTGACAACTGGTTGGTTCTGTAAAGCAGGCCTAGTATTTGATCTTACCAGGAATTGATGCACACACACAGCCCCAAATATTGAAAAAGATCTTCAACCTGCGCTTAGTTAAATAGTTTTAACCCCTTCCATGAACAATTAATTAAAGCCCCTCCCACAGTTCCCACACAACGCTACACGCGCAGTATACGTTCGACAGAGGGATATAAATAGCGGTTAGGGAGCGCACGCCGTTGCGGCTAGGGAGCGCACGCCGAACTGAGGTCTGCCAGGAACAGACTTTGAAGGTTGAACGCAACAAAGTACATCACACACACACCAGCGTGAAGCAAGGGAACCCTGGTAGTCATGTTCTCACTGAAACACCAATTTCTTTATACAGATTTGAAAGTGCACCGATACGCAAAGGAAAGGGGTGTATAGGACCCAATCACAAAATATTGGACATTGCCATGTTGTTTCGTAAGTTTGAAAGAAGCAGCACTGTAAGACCATCAATCTCTTGCTTGTTAATGTTTCAGCACTTCATAGTTGTGATCAAACATTGTAGTAAATCAGCATATAAGATATTACAATGAGGTACAAATGGCAACATTATAATTATATTGAACACCCATAAATAAAATAGATCATTTGCATGTTAAAGAAAAAAACTATTCGCTCCCCATACGCAGAATTAATATATAGTGCCCCTAACGCAAGTTGGATGACTATGTGTGCGCAGTCTACACTACAGACAGAACTCTCCACGGCCGGGATGACCGGTTGTCTACAGACAGAACTCTCCACAGCCGGGATGCGTGGCGCCACGCAGCGAGCGAACTAGGCCACAAGGAATGCACCAACGCACGCTCTGAGCTAAACTTCAAACCATAAAAAAGGGAAAATGGAAATCAATTCTCAGTCAACGGCTTGCCCTCGGCGCCACATCTGAACTTTGCTTCAACTTGACACAGCAAGTCGTAGAAGATAGGCATTCATTGGGATTATGCTGACCTTGACAGAGCAGAGGCCAAGCTAAAAGTGTAGGGCTTAGCACATAGCGGTTAATTCAGTGGCAAAAGTGGGTTAAGGTCGTGTGAGACGAAGCTGTGTGCTGAAGAGCAGTTTAGTCAATGAATTCAAGGAGAGAGCAATTATAAAATGGAGAAGGTTGTCCAATGAGCTTTGTCCAGAAATGTTTACCCTGATAACAATCTATTGTTATGTCCATTCAAAACATTAGTGATGGATAGCTGTAGTCTAATCTCAAGTGACTGCACGAGCAGCAGCAGCCCACTGCGGTGGTACCCGGCATCAACTGTACTAACGGTGTTATCAATACATAACTCTTGACCAACGAGTATTCATCCATCAGCCAGCCATCACTCAACACGCTATCAATCTCAACACATTATCACTCGCTTCAACTACACTAACGATTCTGTATATACTGTTCTCAATACATAGGTCGTGTAATCCACCCATCCCCTCCACATAGGTCGTGTAATCCACCCATCCCCTCCACATAGGTCGTGTAATCCACCCATCCCCTCCACATAGGTCGTATAATCCACCCATCCCCTCCACTCCACACACAATCAATCCTATATAGTACACGCACCTCTGCAGGGGCGGGTGGCAGACTGTCGAGTTGTTTCTGCAGCAGGGCGCGCTGCTGCTGCTCCTCGCTGAGCGCGCCCCTCGCACGCTCCAGTTCTTCCTCATGTCTCCCTCTCCGCTCCTCCACCCTCTCCAGCTCGTCGTGCAGGCGCACCGACACCTCCTTGGCTGTGCGCAGGTCCTCCTCCAACACCCTGATCCGCCGCTTGTCATCTGAGCCCTGGAAGCAAAGTATTATCTATAAGTCATCATCATTATTTACGTTTATGTCCACATTTCCTCGCTGTCCACATGCTAGCACAGGTCGGTGTTGCATAGGCGATCGTGCTCTCTCATTAGTCTGCTATTCCATTTAGCTCGTTTTTAGTTTGTTTTTTTCCCAAATGTTCATAAACAGTTTTTCAGCTCGATTTGGAAAGATTCAAGAAATATATTACGGATGTCGTGGAGTTTATTCCTACAGAGAAGTCTAGTCCCTTCTTTGATGTTCTGGTGTCATTTTCGCAAATTGCTTGTTTATCAATAATTACATAATTGCGGTTATATTGAAACGATGCGACTAAAGGAGTAAAGAAGAAGAAGACCTGGAAGCAGCTCTCCAGGTTGCGCAGCTTCTCTTCCATCTGGATACGCTCCGCCTCGCATTGCTCCACCTTGCGCTCTGCCTTGCGCAGCTTGAAGTTGACGATGCGACAGTTCTTTGCCGTGCCCTCGAGCTCGCGCTGAAGCTCGCGCAGCTCGGCCCGTTCGTCGTCACTGGCCGTAACCAAATATTCAATTTATAAATAATTAAATCATTTAGAAGTTTTGTTACACTACAGACGTTATATAAATACAGACTTCACAGAGTCTCTATTAATACAAACATAAAATTGTCCTTATCAACGAATTAATGTTCTGGAGCACCTACCGAGCAGAAAGGCAGCAGGACAGCAAGCGGCTAAAATGCTCCTTCACATACGTGTAAGTTGAGAGAAATGAATTGAAGAATGGAAACAAGCATGATGAAAAATCAGATGCAACAGACTTAAGTACCTGAAACATGTGATCTAGCACAAATACAAGAAAAGAAGTCATTGCAAAGGCTGACATCTAATCTCTCTGTCTCCAGTTCCAAGTAATGCAAATGAATGTGCTATGAAAACTGGCGTTTAAACAAGTCAATACGAGAAAATTGTAAATGCCAGGCTGATGGTAGGTAGTTGACAGATCAGCACACAATGACTACGTCAGAACGTGAAGCGGTCGTGGATCTCTTCCATCTCCAGCTGGAGGTCTATAGATAATATCTAGTAGAGATAAAAGACGATGACGTCATCAGACCGGAAGCGGTCGTGGATCTCTTCCATCTCCAGCTGGAGGTCGCGAATCTCCTGCCGCAGGTCGTCCACGTCCGCCGCCTGGTCTGCGCAGCGCGACTCGGAGTCCTCGAGGCGCCGTTTGAGCTCGGCGATCTCGCTCTCCTCCGCAGCGAGCGAGTTGCGCTCACTCTCGGGGAGCTGGAGCTTGTCTAGGAGGCGGGACTTCTCCGACTTGAGTCTTTGTACCTGCACACACAGTGAACACTGGAGCTTGTCAAGCCGACGAGACTTCTCTGACTTGTGGGGAACAACTGGGTACTCAAATTGGTATTGGTAGGTTACTTATTGCTGATTATCATTTACCAAAATGATCAGCAAGTCTCATAGTAACTTTTGCTATTTATTTCTTTTAGCACAACGCACTAAGCAGCTGTCAATTAGAGCAAGAACTGATAACAACGGCCAGACTTCTCAGCCTAAGTACCATTAGACCTATGTCACTTCCAACCCTAAGTACCCCATTAGACCTGTGCCACTTAATAGCCTAATTAGACCGCTATCACGAAATCTTCAGGGAAATCCTATGACAGGCAAGAGGCAGTGAGTACGCACAGACCTCGTCCTCGAGGCTGTCGATGGTGGTGAGGTAGCGGTCCTTCATCGCCTCGTAGTCGCCCTTCTTGACGTGCAGCAGATCCCCAATGGCCTTCTTCTCTCGGTCGAGCTGCCCGCAGCGCTCCTCCATGTCACTCACCTTCTCGCGCAGGTTCTCTATCAGCATGCGCGTCCCCTCCATCATCGCGTCCGACCGCGTGAACTCCGCGTCCATCGCTGCTGCTGCTGCTGCTGCTGCTGATGCACTGGGAGGAGGAGCTACAATAAAAATATCGTAGCTCTATTGAGAGCTGAACAGTTGTGAGGGAAAATATTGTAGCTCTAGAGAGAGCTACACAGTGATGCAAAAATTGTGTAGCTCTAGTGGGAGCTACACCGTGAAGCAAAAATATGCATATCGCAGCAGCATCCACGAAAAAAATTAGATAGACCTACATAAACCAAAATTACTATTCAATTTTATTTTTATGCAATACAAGGTAATTCAACGAAGTGATACAAAAAACTGAAAACGGCATAATGCACTATTCTTGCCGTTATGGAGGTCCGCAGATACGTACAGCACGGACAACTTCTGAATTATATATTATTTATCAGTGTCTTGCAGAGCTGAGAGCTTATTGCTGCCAGTTTTTCATACTTTCAATCACGTTTCAAATTAAATATTGGTCTAATGGAAATTACCTTGTATTGTCATTAGACTTATATAAGTTTTTTGTATAATCATATGGCTAAAAGTTCTTGTTGGGCGATTATGCATTTTGATTTTCTGAAGTTCTCAATTTAAATAATGAAAACCGATAGGACGGAATCAAGAGATAGTTTCATTGTTATTCCTCACCTTCTTTCCCGGCGCTAGCAGCAAGACGTACTATTCCAATAAAGCGCCCTTTCTAGGGGCCGCCCCGTCGACAGGGACCCTCTTGGTTCACAAGCAACGTGTGGTCGTGCTGTAGAACCGTCAAAACTGACGCGGTCCGACGTCATAAGGAATGACGTCACAACGGAGAGCAGTGGCGTCACTTTGACGTCGGCGTGAAGAGAAACGACGTCGCTATGACGTCACGCAGTCGAATGGTTCCCATTGATTCATTTTTTCTATGTTATACAACAATGCATAATTTATCGAACGCTTGTCTTAACGCTAACGTCACTAACGCTCACCGATTCTAAATGTCCAACAACTTGTGCTGTTTAAATCAGTCGCACAATTCACATTTCTGGTAAATAGGATTAAACAAAATTAACTTCGCAACTTTGCAAGGCATATCGACCAGAAGGGTATCGACCAGAGGTCGCATGTTGGCGCGCCTAATGCACAGGCCTAGGCCAGTTCAATCATGACTTTCTGTCGGACAGTAATATTGTCATTAGATTTGAAAACGGTGATCGAAGCCTAGTCATGCCTGCAGATTGTGCATTGTACAGTATAGGCCTGGGTCTACATATATTCTCAAGCCACAAAGAGAAGGAAAAACGTAAGCAACTGCGCTTACATCCCTCTGGCCTGTGCAGTAAGCTAACTGCGCAACGATAATGCGCGTGGTGCTGCCAAGGATATGCATGGACAGGTATTATTACCTTATCGCAAATCGTTACCAATAACGTCTCGTCGGTACAGGCCAGTCGGCATCGGTCGTAAGCTCAGCCAAGATGTCGCGCATAATCAGTTGGCAAGACGATACAGTTAGACTCAATACGCTATAGTTGGCCTACTAGACGTATCACTAACACACCTAAATGCAACAGTTACTACTCAAGACCCCATGCAAGACACCACCCTCGACCGAGCTCCGGGTGGCATCCAACGCCCGTTTATCTCTAGGCCAACTAGGCCCAACGCTCTTTCGCCAAAAGTCGCGAACGTTCTAAGTAACGTAGATTAATTTAATCTGCGCACCGGTAAGCCTACATGTGCATGTACAGTGGCTTACGCTGCGGCTGATTTGCACAATAAATTGATTTATTAGCTGACAATAACGCAACTGAGTCAGCTATAGACCTGGCAAGATAGGCTACTCGCTCTTTAATAACTTTCACGTGAGGCGCCGACGCACCTAAGGAAGATGTTGAAGGGGATCCAGCTACCAGCTGCGCGGTAGCATCTACATGCAGCTACTCCACACCCGCGAGCCGAGAACTTCTCGTCGCTGGCTCATCCCGTCTTCAACGAGCCGCATAGGCTACCGCTGAAAGTTTACAGCATACATGTAGGCCTGTGCGTCGGCCTGCGGCAGTAAGCTTACAACATAGACCGACAGCAGACCGAACACTAGCATGAATGTTGCAGGCAGCTAAAGTCTGAGTTTAGGCCTCCTCGACTGTTGCACTGCCGCTGGCGTAGAACGAGCTTTTGCCAAATGGTGATGTTGGGGAGGCAGAGGCAGGATTTGAACAGCAAAGCCACAGAGCAACATGAACCTGGAGCAGCTGGCTTCAATTCTAATTGCTTAGGACGGTAAATTAGAACCAGAGTTGATATTGTTCGTTTCGTGTAAATACAATTTCAAGAACAATTCGATGCATACCGCGATCTATCAACAAACGATAAATCTAACTTCACAATTTAATAAAACTGCAATCTGAACTTAAAGTTTCACAATGCTGACAGGGTGTATTGGTCCTCACGCCTCACACCTGCAGGTTGTGTTGCAGAGTAAGCAGCCAGGCGTGCAGTTAGCTGCAAGCTAAATTTCTCTAAATTCCTACAGCCCCAGACCTTCGCAGCTGCGCAGTTACAGTAGCCCAAAGACAGACAGTACAGCTGCTGTGTTGCCAACATCCGACATGTATACGCTATCGCATCCTTGCAACGTACAGTGCAATGTACTTCGATACAATGTATTGCTCAAGGCCATCGACACAGACATACTAACCTTCTTTTTATTGTGTAATATGTTTATGTCAATGTTTTCACACAGGTTTACACGTTTTCGCCCGCCCTGATCAGGACTGCTGGAGCTGGGTTTTACAGCCGGATGTCCTTCACGACGCCAATCAAATAAATAATTATCTGGCACGGGGCTAGCAGCTAGCGACACCTGTGTGTTTAACAGCCTTGCTGAAGGGCCTGTAAGTCATGGTTGCCGCCGCGGGGACTTGACGGATGGCTGCAGCAGCGTTGCACTCCTCTCAAGGCTATCGAGAACGTTATAACACCGAGATACACACATAGCCAACCCAAAGCACGAATGACTGCAAATCCTTGTACGCAGCAAACTCGGCGAAAATAAAGCATTGACACGCTGCGGGACTCGATCCTGCTGCAATGTTATCAAACTGTCTGTTGATAAATCTCGATCATTCGCGCTGATGATAACTAATGTTCCATCAGGCGTTGGTTCCCGGGGGGCCTGCGTCTGTTGGGGGAGCACTGTCCCCCGTGTCCCATGATCGAGTGTAGCCACTCCATGTGACACAGGTGACTCTGACACTGGCTGTGTTTGTGACACTCCTGCAGGTCGGGTCGCCGCTCGCCGCAGAGCCCGTCGATGTAGACCCTCGCGTTCTTGTGGCAGACGAGCGGGGGGCAGCACTTATCGTCAGCCTGGCAGACCTGGCCGCGGCCCACACACTCTACACACCGACCCGCCTGCATACAGATACAGATGCAGATACAGATACGGATACAACAAGCTGTATGAGCCTTGTAGCAGACGAGCGGGGGCAGCACTTCTCGTCAGCCTGGCAGACCTGGCCGCGGCCCACGCAGTCCACGCATCGGCCCGCCTGTATACAGCCACGGATGCGAGCCAGAGACCATATTTTATCCACTCATCGAGTCATTGACCAGCTTGATGACGAGGATAAAACAGTGTATCGCATAATCATTATCTTTTTCTCATATCGTTTGCACGTGATTGTTTACAAAATAGACATAGCCGCATCAGAAATATTGACAAAATCGAGTGTAAAAGCTCATCAAAGAAGGAAATCATCTTAACCCCTGCACCTCATCGCCGTTTGTCTCAATCACGACTGTTGATACCGCTCTATTATAACCGCTCTATTATAACAGCTGATGTCTTCGATGTAGGCCAGAATGTGCCGCCGCATACTGCTGGCTTAATTATGAGACAGCTGATGGACTATGTGTCCAATTTTAGACGGCATTCATGGGAGGCGTCGAAAAGAGCGTAGGCTACATGTAGACCCTAATATTATATAGCCAATGCGAGTTTAATCTGTAACTTACTTAAATTAAACAAATTTGAGATATGGCACAGTAGGCCTGTATACATGTAGGCCTACATGTATGCCTACATGTATGCCTACATGTATGCCTACATGTAGGCATACATGTACGCCTACATGTAGGCCCAGATAGATCAATGCTGCAAGCTTATGAAATTGTCTTATCGCGTAATTAATTTCAGGCGAATCATCAATCAATCAATCAATCAATCAAATTTATTTATTCTGTCATCGTGCATGGTACATCAAATTCACCTCAAACAAGACATA
>JAQIWG010001944.1:0-22180 GCA_034695025.1 Chamaedrilus cognettii | reverse complement strand
CCAAGGTGCCCCCAAGGTTTGGGGGCGGTCCGACCCCCCTATGTCCTAATCGGGGTCCACTCCTACCCTCCTGCGAAAATTTCAGGTCGATAGCTTAAAAACTGTGGCTTTATTTATAAGATTAAGTTCTTACTGATTAGGTCACATGAAGTGGTGTTTTCCCAAAAATTATGTTTATTAATTTTTGTGTTCAATTAGTATGTTTTCATATTACCAGTATATTCAATCTTGATAACTTTTTGTTAGAAAATCCATGGTAGGCCAAAAAACTACAATTTACGCAAATAATAATAAATTCGGCTCTTCAAAGTCTCACATCAGTAATAATTATATAACTTTATGCTGATCGTTAGATGGGTCACAAGGTCAACCTACTGAGTGTTAGGATAAAATTTGCACTGTATGCGCTGTATGCACTCTGTATGCATTGTACTCCTGCTCGTAGCAAAATATCGCAAAGCTCGTTTGAAGATTTTCGGTCATATCTCTAGTATCCACCTTGATCACGAGGTTTATTCTATTAATCTTAACCAACAATTCGTTTTAGAGGAGGTCAATCATAGCGTCGTGTAAAATCTGAACCAACAGTCATTTCAGAAATTAGCATTCATCTTGTCAATTTTTGTCTGGTCAACCTTCGAATGGTATCACTGGAGCCCAGCTTGTGTCAGGATATGCGATTCGGTCAATGCCTTGGAGACTGATTTGTTATTCAAGATGGCGGTCGAACAACGGCGAAGGATGGAGTTAGGCATTGTCCTGCTCAGCCTCGGCGTCGCTCTCGTCCAATCAGGTTTATTTCGCTTATTTGGAGCTTATATACGTGTGTTTCACGTGCAGTTCGAGTGGACACATTTTGTGCAGCATAACTATAGTTCTGTATAAGTTGTAACTTTGCACCTTTTAACAATGCACAGTAACATTGTAACAATGCAGAATTCCCTCTCCCACAACACTATAGCCTAGCCCACTCTGGCCTAACCTACAGCGAGGATTTTAGCATCAGTCATCGCTAAATTCCTTCATGGCGCTGACCGCAAATTAAATGTTAAAAAATTAAACTAAATTGATGCGACCGTGCGCACTGCAAATACATTTATTAATTTGAGCGTGAACTAGTGCGCTAAGTTAAGTTGATGCGAAGTTAGTCTCTTAGTGCCAGTATACTTTTAGATGATGGCACTTAGAAACCTTTCAAAAACAGTTTAAGAAGCTTAAAATTGTGATTGAAAATTTTAACGTTGAATGGCTGTCATGACTTCGGCTAATTTCCATTCTAATCATGGTTCAGAATCAGTCCTCCACTCATACACATTCGTTGATGAATCGCCTCTTTCCCTCCGTCACCATGACAACGTCCAACTCCGGTTTCGACGTCACGCCAGCGATCAGAACGACACGACGGTCCCCAGGGCGCAGTTAAGTGGAGCGGTGCTTGAGGAGGGAACCAATCAGACGCGTCCTATTGTCGACGGCAGACCAATCGCGACTCAGGATAGCACTAACAGGACCAATGAGCATGGAGCAGGGGCCGAGCCATTGCCTCAGAGGGAGCAGTCAGGGGAAGTAGGGCCCAGGGAGAGGATGTTCGTTGAAGTGAGTGAGGCCGTGGGGTCAGAAGGGGTGACTCTAAGTTCGGGGGTGATTGAAGCGGGCGGGGGGTGGGAGAGGCAGGCTGGGGGTTTGGGTAACGGTTCTGATCGAGGGAACATCACCTTTGTGGAGGACGAAGTATGCAATCTCTGATCTTGCAATTCTGATTAAATTATCGTTAGCTTAAAATGACCCATCAACTTGGGTTGATCAACTTTGATCTATCAGCAGTTACTGTGACCTGGGCATCAACTTTAATCCATGGATGGCAGTTGTATTTGAGTGATTCAAATTTTGTGTGCTTATGATGCGCTGCGTTGTAGAACAAGAAGCTACTTAACATGCATGGCTTCAAGTAGTAGGAGCGCTAGTCAGCATCAGTCCATGTTAGACCTAGGCTACTGCAACAGTGCGAGCGGTACTGCTTCAAAACTAGTGGACTTGAGAGAGCACAAACGCTGGCCTTCATTTGATGGGCACCGGGTGAGGCCAAAGCTTACATACCTTAATGGGGTCAGAAAAGTGTACTTATGTACGGGGTGGGGGAAGTAACATTGTGTCCGATTGTGTGCATAATTAATTGCCGGTAAAGTTCTGCTCTCGTAAGAGGTTTGGGTCAAATTTTGTCACGTACACAAATTAGCGATCCCTAAAGTGCTACTCTGGTCACACTCGCAGCTTAACCACAACTACTACCGGTCACGCGTGGCAAGTGTGGACGAGACGGCGAGCTACTGGGTGGAAGAACACCTGCTCTACAACACGCACATCACCCTCTCCGCTAGCTACCGCAGCGCCGCCGTACGTCTGTCCCCACCACTGCTTTAGACTTCAAAACAGACTTTAAACCCTTTGATGTTACTGCTATGAGTCATCCTCTTTCCTTGCCACTGATCTTGAGTCATTCCTCTATGAAACGCTCTCTATTAGTAAACCCTTGAACTACCTAAATTATTGCTTGTTACATGTATGGTAGATTAATGTAAGTTAGACACATTTGGTGTAGTGGTTAAGGCATCGAGATGAAAAGCTTGCAGTCTGGGTTTGAATCCTGGCCACTATGAAGCCTTTGGGTTACAGGCCATTTGGCAAGGCTGTTATACACACATTTGTTTTGCTGGCTGATAATTATCGTATCTGGATAATTTTTTATTGTTTATGTTTTATTGTTTATTTTTTTTAGTTGGTGACAGAAAGGGCATCCGATGGTAAAAGCAGACTCCAAATTTGGTCATCAGGGATATGTATCGTATTGTATTCAATTTACATTATGTGGAGTATTGTAAATCATATTTTACTTCTTTGATTGAAAGCTTCTGATACGTGATTGGTGGAATCTGTGTGTTTTCTAGACGATACAGCTTAGCTTTCCATTTCTCTTCTACGGCCATGAGGTCAAACAGGTCACCATAGCAACTGGAGGTGAGTCATTCTCGTTGCCATGGCAATGATTATGAATGTGTGTTGGATGCTGACATAGAGTGAATGTTGCTACTAACTATTCACACTATATATGGCGGGATATACATATACCAAAGTAACTAAAATATAGATACGATTCTTCTTTTGTAAATGTGTGTATCGTATGCTTTTGTGTGATGTGTTTGCCACTTGTGAAGTTTGGTTTTGCATTTAGTTAATAGGATGGCTACTTGCCTGGATTTAGGCTGCACTAAAAGAATGAGCACACCCATGATATAAAATGTAGATGATTGGTGAGATGGGTGTGCTTCGTGGCCGCATGAGTTTGAATGATTGTCGGATGAGCGTGCCCCCAAGCCTACGTGTTTGATGAGGAATTCCTCTACACGATTGGTCGGATGAGTGTGCCGCCTAGCCGACATGATTGATGCAGGATTTATGGGTACAATAGGTGTAATGAGTGTTCTCCCTAGCCGACTGTTGATGCAAGGTTTCTCTTTACGATTGGTGGGATGAGTGTGGTCCCTAGCTGCGCGTGTGTGTGCAGGGTTCCTGTACATGAGTGACTTCTTGCACCAGTGGCTTACCGCGACGCAGTACATCGCGCCCCTCATGGCAAACTTTGATACGCAGCTCGGCAACAACTCCCACATCCGATATTTTGACAACGGTACTCTTGCACACGATACTTTGGCAGCGGTACTACCATATCAGATTCTTTGACAACGGTACTTCCATATCCGATTCTTTGAAGATGGTACTTTACTACAGACTCATCCTGTCCATTCAAAGATTATACTCGTGTATTTTAAACTATATTTATAGTCCAACTTCAACAAGAATGAGAAGTGAGGTTCAAAATGGTGAGAAGCAATTCAGTGTTGAAGTTCTGTCACATCTGCTGCTGCGATAATAGTATCACATGCATGCGTGTTAAATGCGCTGCATCGCAGATGCGCAGTTGTTTGACATTGATGCGCATATTTCATATTTATAGTGAATTAGTGAGCTATATGATCGAATAATGCATCAACAACGAGATGGGTAGACGAAATAAAAGTAACATCGTTGCAGGAATAACGTAAAGATGGCTGCGCTTCCTTGTGTCAATGACTCACCATGTCATGAGGCTCTCACTGGTGTGTACAGAAACGGTGTTTGTTGTGTGATGGCGCGCATGGATGTTTTGTTGTGGTGGAAGGATGATGATTGTGATGCAGGGTGGTGTGATGTGGTGTAGCTGTGATGCCAGCTGGTGTGGTGCAGGGACAGTGTTTGTGGTGTGGTGGGAAGATGTCTATCTCCAGGACCCCCATGAAGGTGAGCATTTTTTTAAACTTGCTCTCTTCTTGCTTTTCTTTCTTCCTACCAACCAAGCGTAGGGTTCTCTGAAGATGCTACCTCACCTGGGTCTTGATAACAAATATTTTAAAATATTTTTTTGACTTTGTTAGGTACAAATTTAAAAAATAAACATTTCCTTCAGAGCCAAACATGATAGTATTAACCTCTAGTCAGATATTTTAGTTAAAACGCATTTTGCGGCTCTGCCGCTCTGTGGCTCTGCAGCTCTGCAGCTCTTGGTCATCTCTAGAAGGCATTTCTAGCGTTTTGCTTGTATAGTTAAGGAATACAAGGTTTGTAAAAAAAAAGTATTTGAAGTGTACAAGATTTAATCCCTAGTCGGATATTTTTGTTAAAATGCATGAGCAAGATGGCACTATTTTGAAGCGTTTTTCATCATTTTTCTTTACTATAATGCAGCAAAACCAATGAGGTTTTGTGTTTGCGTTCAGCTAGTTGTGATTGATTGTGCAGCGTCCGACCCGTTCAGCTTCCAGACCCTGCTCCACAAGGATGGGCGCATCATCTTCAGCTACAAGCAGGTACTGTAGCAGCTCCACTCGCTATTTATCCATCTCTAACCGCTAGCGCAGTAGCTGTCGTAGCTGCAGTAGGGGTCTGGCTGGTGGCAGGTGACCCTCGAGGGTCAGAAATGTGCAGTGGGGGGGTTTGGCTGATGGCAGGTGCCCCTCGAGGGTCAGAAATGTTCAGTGGGGGGGTCTGGCTGGTGGCAGGTGCCCCTTGAGGGTCAGAAATATTCAAGGGGGGTCTGGCTGGTGGCAGGTCCCGTCCCTGAAGCCACTCAAGCTCTCCACCGTGCGACATCCTGTCAAGGTCGGCGTATCGGACGCGTACTATGTGGATAGGCCGACCAACGCTGGTGAGGGCATGACAGCGTGTCAGTGCTTGACACGCTGAGCTGCATGGTGTGTCACGGCTTGGTTGTGTGACATCAAGGCATGATGGTGTTTGTTGAAAGTCTCTGATGCTTTCCTCAGTGCGATGCTTTACTCGTCGTCGTTGATGCATGCTGTTATTATTGGTTTTTTAATATTGAGTTTTTGGTATTATGTGGACGCTTCTTTCGTTTTATTTTCTACCGATGAATGTATATTTTGAAGATGAACATCCTTGATATTGAATGTTAGTTCAGTCGTTTAGTATTCTGCTTTTATTATATGATTTATAGTGTGTCATTTTTTCATGATACAGTCCATAGGTGGTGTTACTAGATGCATGTTTAAGCGAATGGCGTGACTAGATGCATGTTGGAGTGAATAATGTGGCAGTATGTTTGAGTAAATGGTGTGACTAGATGCGTGTTTGAGTGAATGTGACTAGATGTATTTTGGAGTGCGGTGTGTAACCAGGTGCCGCTCTCCCTCGCTAATATCTCCACCGCCCATCACCCTGTCACAGTCGGTCTCTCAGACGCCTACACCATCGACAGGACTATCAGTCGATGTGAGTGTTGGCCAGTCCTTGCCCTTGCAGCTAGAACTTTCCGGGCGAGTCGTAAAAGACAACTAAAGAAGGGGGAGCGGTTCCTTGCTTGACCCTGAGGCACTGAACCGGACTGTAATAGTCTTCGTTACTGCTCGGCAACTCGTTGTCTTTGGATTACAAAAACTAAAATCCTTACCCTCACTCTACACTGAACAAGGAGCAAATGGATGCCTTCAGGGCTTCACGACCCCTTCATCTTAAGTACCATCAGATGACCAGTCATCATCTATGTTCTTTGTGCTTCTCATAGTTTGTTCATTGTCTATTCTTCCACGTACGCAGTAAAATTGCACGGTATAGACGTTGTGATCTCGTTTCTAGCCATACAGTTATATTATCTAATGTAAGTATCGTATCTTCGATTTGTTTGGTATTGTATTTAAGTTTTCTTTTTTGCTGCTCGGTGTTTCTGTATCTCAATAGATTGTTTCTGTGTGTCTAATGTCTATCGATTGTTTGATATCAGCTTGCGCGCATGCACAGCGAGTTACAACTTCTGAAAAAAAAATTGGTGAAAAATATTTAACAATTTTTGTACAAAGTGGAGTTAACAATTGAAATCATTTGGTTCTGTGTGTGTATCAATACTTGTAAAAGTGTGATTTGAACTTGATGACATAAATAGGCAAGTTTGACACATTTTTTATATCTACAATTGAGCAGTGAACCGGAAACAACTCGTGTACTTCAAATTGATCAATCCTATCCTGATCGAGGCTTAACTTTTAATTTCACTCGTTACTGAATTTGTTACATTTATTATTCTATTTTAAATAGAGCGATCGTATTAATAATAGTTATTGCAACATTGGTCATAATGATACTAATTTAAAGTTAAATTTAAAATTAAATTTAAAATGTGATCCCGTGATGTGAATGCATGCGAAATAGCTAGATCTGATGTCTGTGATTGAGTTTGGTGGGACAGGTTGTTAAGATTGTGGTTGAGTTTGGTGGGAGAGCTTGGTTAGGGTTTCAGTCAGGGTTGTGGTTATGGTTGTGGTGCGTCAGACTTGCGTCAGAGGACCATCTACGAGTACCATCGAGTGGAGATCAACATGTCTCAGATCACCAGCAATGCCGTCGTCATCATCACTCCTCTCACCAGTCAGTCTATCCCCCTCACCACTCACCCCCCTCACCAGTCAGTGTATCCTTCCCTAACCACTCACCTCCCTCACCAATCTTCTGTCGCCCCTCTGGCCACTCTACTCACCAGTTTGTCACCCCCTCGTTCTCTGCCTTCTTTTTTTATCTCCTTTTGTCTTCCTTGTTTAACCTTGATAGAATAATAGCACCATGGCAAACTCAAGCTCTTTCAACGGGTTGGTTATTAGACATGTTTTAGTAAATTGGTTACGAATATATTACCTAGATATTGTTCTTTCGACTAATTTCATTGAGTTGTCGTACTTTATGTCGAAAGAATTGTTATTATGTTTGTGGGCGTGCTTGCTTATGCTCTGCGCCTGTACAGTGAGCAAAACTCAATTTTTCAGTCAGTGTCTTCGTGTGTGTCGGTGTGTGCAGCGCTTGAGTGCGTCAGTCCATCTGTATGTGTGCATTAGTCAGTGTGTGTGTGCAGCGTGTGTGTCGATGAAGGCGTGTGAGGCGTGTGTCAACGCGTCGGCCGTGCTTCAGTTCAAGTGTCAGTGGTGCGCCGCACTGTCGCGCTGCAGCGACGGTCTCGACCGCAAGCGTCAGGAGTGGCTCGAGCACTCCTGCGACAAAAACGTAAGGCACATCACAGCTACTACGCTTGCACTAAAACTATTAAATTTAACTTCTATGTAAATCTAACTTTAATTAATTAGGGCCATTTAATTGAGACTATTAAATTTCAACGATTGAAATGAACATCTAACCTATGTTAACATGCACACAGCGTTACAGGTTAGCCTGTAACGCATTTGAATGGAACGTCGACGAATAAATGATGATGATCACATCACAAGTACATCACACACACGCAAAAAACACGCACACATTTTTTCTTTACTTTTACCTTGGCCTGGAAGAATAATTTTACATGATGGTCCATAACTGCCATTCGAAAAAGGTTTTTGTTTGATCGATTTGAATGAATTTACAACGTCAAAAATGAACATGATGTCAGAGCATATTTTACGAATAGTTGTACACAAAAGGTGCGGTTGTAAATTGAAGTGTGCGGTTATAAAAGATGATGATAAAAAACGAATTCTTACGAATTAACTTTTCTTGATGAATGCTACTTTAATTAATCATCGAAGAAGAAAAAAATTTGCTGAGCCAGCAGAAACCAGTTTTATATAATATTTTCACCATAAACTGAGCTCTTTAAAAGGAAGCACAGGAAAAAATATCGAGTGAGTGACGTTGTTATGGATTGTGCATATTTCTGTTGTCAATCACCGTTGCTGTGTGTCCTGCTGTCCTGGGGCCTCATTCAGGAAGCGATCTTATGATAGTCTTAGTCCTAAGATTGTCTTAAGAGAATCTTAGAAAGACCTTATATTTTTTATTGGAAACTCCGCAGTCGCGCGTGAACCAAATGATGACGTCACAGCGGTCAGCGAATGGATTTTATTTGTTTTTTATTTGAGTTAGGACGAAATTTAAGATATTCTTAAGAAATGTACGTGAATGAGGGCCCTTGTCTCCTGGTGAGTAGAATTCATTGGCTGCAATCTCTAATTGTAATTGCTCTTAACTGTGTGTGAGCAGCACGCGGGCAGTGTGTCCGAGTGTGCGGCGCAGGCCCTGGCTCGGGTCGGGGCGGGTCGCGACCCCTCGGGGGCGACGGGACTGAGCATTGCGGCCTGCCTGCTCATCGCCCTCCTGGTGGTCGCCGTTGTCATGACGACCGCCTGGCTGCTGCACGCCTACCGACACCCCAACAGCAGGACCGGACTCTGGCTCATCCAAGTTATATTTTTTCTATTTATGCACATAATTCTCTATATTGTGGTTTTTTCATCATTAACGGGGAATGCATTCTTAACATGGATGCCAAATCTAGAAACTGAAGAAGCCAACTCGACGCCAAGTCTTGACTGGAATGCTTGTTGTAATCTCGCATCCACGTCATCCAGCCGTAGGGCCCAACTTTTAGCTTAAAACGCGTTCACGCATTCAGATCATACCCTTATTCAGTGTTGACAGTGTTTGAACTGTGACGTGTAAACTTACAGCGAGTGTGAATTTAACGTGCCATGGCCCACGCGATATCGACATCAAGGAGCAATGAACACATGCGTGGTATCATTTTTCACCGATGACGACTTAAGCTACAGAACTAATAGGTCAGGCAGCACACGCAGCAGCGTCGGGCTCGGTGTAATAGATCTATAGTCCTTCTTTATAGCCAGGTCGTTTGCTTTTGCATTTAATGAATGGTTAATCTGGAATGCAACCAAATTTTGAGATGTCAAAAGTACCGGGGCAAAAGTATACTCTTGCCCCGGTACCCTGGCAGGTACCGTGGCACAAGCCCCGCTGCCCCTGTGGAGTCGGCGCCTCTGTTAATAATTACTGCGGTGTGTGTCAACCTATGTGTGAGTGTAAGTTTATTTGTCTGTCTATGTTTGTGTATCAGTGTGCCTCTCTATAGGACATGTGCATGTTAGTCCATCGGTGTTTGTTCCTATGTTTCTGTGTGTGTGTTAGTCTGGTATCTGTGTGCATGCAGCACCGCCCAAGCGGCCTGCTTGCCTGCTGGCGACAGCTCGTTCAGCTCCCCGCCGCCCTGCTCGCCCGACTGAGAGGGGCCGGGGGGGGAGGGGGGGGCAGAGGAGCCACGGCCCTCCTAGAGGCCAGCAAATACGAGGTCGCCCTCCAGCCCGAGTCTGAGGATCCCCTCGCCTGAAAACCCCCCCCCCCTCAATTACATTCGCCCGCCGTGCTGCAAACGGTGACCCCTGTCGTCACCTGAACTATGTAGTCTGGCTTCGAGTCTCAAGTCAAGGTTAAGAGGGGGTGTGGTTGTGAGGGGAGGCCGCAGAAGGTTAGGAGTGGTTGGGGGGGTCAGGGGATGTTGTCTTAGGGGGCAGGGAACGAGAGATTTTAGATTTAGGAGAGTTTGAAATGTAGAGCTATTAGGGAGGGAAAGGGGCATGCTTATGATGAAGAGTGGCAGTGGAGTTTTTGACCTTTGTTCAGATAATTCCAGCTCAGAATTTTGTGAAAGTTTCATTTGCTGGGCTTTGAGAGAATCTATTTATAAATTTAGTTTTTTCTGGTTTTTAAAGTGTTGCGATCTTTTGCACTGACCTGGTGGTGGGATCAGTAAAGGGTGCAAGGGTTATAGCCAGCTTCAGGGGGTGAGGATTAGCGTTTTTCATATAATGTTAAGGGGTTGATTGACTAGTGGATTCATGACAGGTAGGGGTTTTGAGATCTTTGTTTTTCTGTAGATCGAGCACGGGGTACATGCTATGCATTGAGGGAAGATAAAGGTTTTGTACGATTGTTCTGAACTCATGCGTACAATGACTGATGATGGGGCCATGCTGGTGAGCCGTGTTTACCTGGCGAAACCAAACCTGACGTGATGATGATGATGATGGTCGTGATGGTGATAAGGCGAGGAGAACTACTTTTGCATTAGCTGTCGTACCGCGTAGCTAGGCGTGCGAGTGTGGCGTGAGTGCAGAGTGTCGTGTGAGTGCGGAGTGTGGAGGGTGGAGTGTGGTGTGGTGCTTAGGGTGAAGGGTGGAGTATGGCTTGAGTGCGGTGTGTGGTGTGAGTGAGGACGATGAAGTATGGCTCGATGGCCAGGTGTGGTGTAAGTGTGAAGAGTGGCATGTGAGTGCGGAGGTTGAAATGTGGCGTGAGTGCGTAGCAGCTAGTTGTGTTTAAACTTTCTCTCATTCCAGTCGCCATTCGTTTTATTGTCATAATATTCCAGTATTTCTTGATATTGTTTTTATATTCTACTCTCTGTTTGTATTGTGTGCACGACGCTGAGCACGCTTGCATCGTTAGTTTGACTCTTGTTTTAGTATTGAGCAGCTGCACCCATTTATCGTACTTTTTATATGTACTCCTATGCGTCAACCCTGCAGGATCCGGGGAGGTCGGACATCCCCAATATTTTGAAACGACTGTTCGGACTCTTTTAATAATTAATTTAGGTTTGTAGTCAAAACTTCATATATGAACTCTTCAATATATTTTCCTCTTTATGCCCCCCACCCAGCATTTATTCTGACCCCCTCAATTTTAAGAACAGAGTGACGCCTATGGTTGTAAATTGTTTATGGTAGTTATTTATGGTACTTTTATTTATTGCAGTTGCATATATTTTCAGTTTGTTGCGCTGCTGCTGCTCATCTTCTTCCTAGTCATGCTTTGTGTCACTCGGTCGTGAATCTCGTAACATGTCTGAACAATTTGCGTGGACCAACCACGAACGGCAATGAACGCTAGTGGGTCAATATTTGACTAGTGCGCAGTCTCTGCTTGGTTGAGCATTTGAGCTGGATCTTGTGTGAAGCAAACAGTTGAATTTACAGAGTTATTTTTGGCCCTGATATTAATAGAAGTTGCTTTGCACGTGCTTCTTATAAAAAGGAAATATTTTACTAATGGGTTTGGAGTCAATTTCAGCATCTAATGACATCACCTAAGCTCTAAGGAGTTGTGTCATTTATATACTTTAAAAACTTATGGCGCTTTTAACGCATAGATTTAAACGCGTAACGCAATGCTTGTCCATTTTGCAAATTAGACGTTCAATTTGCAGAACACCATACTTTCTTTGGCGTACTACGCCTGCTGTGAATAGACTGATAATTGTGGATGGCAGTTTAGTAATGCACAGATGTGTTTGTCCAGATTTGTTGTATTACTTTATTTTAATTGTGCTCTGTGTTGAGATCTTCAAAGAGCTCTCTGAGCAGTGTCCAAGCAAAAATTTTTGCAATGGTTGCCATCTTGTGAACGGGATCCAGTTGGTGGTTGCCATGGTTACTAACCAACGTTTATCATCACTGCTGTCACAACTTAAATTGACGATGAAACGTCCTGCAATACGCAAACGACAACGGACTGTTGCCGCTGATTGTTATAGGGTCATTTTATTGGTTGTTTTATTTTGACAACGGACCCTAAACTATCGTTGCCAAATAGCTTCAGTGGTTGTCATTGGCGTGCCAATATGAGAGTTTTGTAATCACAGCTGTTGACCAATCGTTGCATTGCGAGCAGCCGTGTTGAGGCGAATATCGTCGAAGTGACGTTGCTGCTAACGTCTGCAAGTCTTTATCTAAGGTGTGAGACATAGTTGAGCATTACATTGCTAGTTGCTGAGTGGCGTGCAATATTAAAATTGTGTTATTTTTTGATAAAATATAAATTTATATGATGCATCGACAAGTAGCTGGTTTTATATTTGGTGTTTAAATATAACATTTTAATAGAGCAGTTGTCAATATTCTCGTACTTAATAACCTTTGCAATAATTAAACACTCAACTCTCATTAGAAGACATTAATCAATTGGTGTATGCGCATGAAGCATGAAAGCCGCATCATTTTGTCTTATTTAAAATTTTAATAATTAATAACTTATTTAAAATTGTTAAACAAATTGAGTCATAATTTTCTATGTTAAATTGTAAGTTTAACTGTTTTGCGTGACGTCGCTGGACTCTTGCCATGACATTGTGTCACTAGTCACCACTGTAGGCCTAGCTATCAGTTTTTCTTCTGTAGACAATCAGTTGTTACTGTTTTCAGCATTCCATTGCTGTAGGCCTAGTCTGTTCTGTTACATGCAAGGACTGGAGCTGACTACTACTATAAATTGTACTATTTCTTTCAATTTCTGCAATTACACGCTTAATTCAAATCATTTCATAGTGTGATGCGTTAAATTTGACACCGTGTTCTTGGGCATGATTGGTTGAGTGACGGTGTGTGACCTCTTTTAAACCAATCACTGAGGTCATCCTGGACTATCGTACTAAATTAAAGAACCAATACAGACTTTTTGCGGTTGCGCAGTTTGCTCATATCTTTTCCAGGTTCAGCATGGATGCATTTATGACGTATTTGATGTTTGATTTGTTGGTTTAGCGTGTCTCGTCATTATCCCAGTGAATGCCACTAGCTCGATGGCATATACATGTAACAGTATTATTGTAGTTGAAAATTGTTTGGCAAATCAAACGATTTTTTGGACCAACTCGGAACAAGTGTAACTAAGATTGAATAATAAAACATTTATTATTGTTTTGTTCATTATTTTGTAGCTTGTGTTTCAACAGTTTCTGTAACATGCAAGAAGTTTTAAAAAGACTGATAGGTTCTAATCATGGGGCTATCATAATTCTCATCAAAATTCTCTTTTAAGTTAACTTTTACGATAAACTTTTTTAAAGTTCTTATTTTAAGTTCCTTGGCTCTAATCCAGCTGCTCCACAGAGCTGCTCAACAAAGAGTTACGTTGAATAATAAAAACGTTGCACAGGAACAAAACTATTATTAGTTTTTAATAAAGACGTTGCACTGGATCAAATACTATTTAATATCAAAATTCGGTCCTTCCTATTACCCTCCTCTTACCTCCTATTCCATTTCTGACGTCCTGGGACGGTAAGAAAGTCCCTGCGGGACTCCCTTACCGCCCCCAGAGGCCCCTGCGGGGCCCACTGACCACCGTAGAGGCCCATGCGGGGCATATATGTAGCAGGGCCTATTATAGCCTTCATTGGTAGGCCTACCTACTGCAGCGTAGGCTACTACGCTGCTATAGCCTACATTAGGTTACCTGCCACTCTTATAATTAATATCTGTCGTTGAAAAAAAAGAAGCGCAAATTTTGTTATGACTTCGCCGCCATGTTTGCCACGAAAGGACTGCGAACAAGAACTCAGGGTAAAGAAACAGTGAGCAAGTACAGTGATAATTAAGTATTTTGGAAGCCGCAGCCACGGCGCATTTCTTCTTTTAAGTTAGGACCAATACCATTATATAATAAGTTTTGGAATAAATATATACAGTAATACCATACAATGGAAAGAATGAAAACAAGAATGATGGCAAAATTATTGGATATTTATATGTGGTTGATATTGATTATTTATAAGATATTGTAACATTTAAAGTATTTTAATTTGTAGTAGGGCCTACTTTTGTATGCAATGATAATTACCTTGTACTTTTACTTTTACCGGTACATTCAAACCGCTTGTCTGGTCACACTAATTGAAAGAATCTATATTTTTCTTATTTTTTGATATTATTTCAAAAATTTATCTTGAAGTATGAACAACTTCTACGTATTTAATTTATACCTTTGAAAAATGTGATTCTAAGATCTCTAAGAATAAGGAGTCCGAGTGGCGTAATGATAGGCACTGCCGCTTACCACATGGGTAACCTGCCTATTGCTTTAGCATAGCCTACAAATTACAATATTTCTGTCTGGCTGCTGCACCTAGCTGTGAGGGCCTCTGTTAGACAAATTGACAACAAAAATTGCAAGAATTGTTTGGTAATTTAGAATGGCGACAGCTTTCGAGTGGCCGTGGCAGTACTCATTCCCGCCCTTCTTCACGTACGTATTAATCACGGCATTGTGTTGTGTTGATTTGTTAGAGCCATGGAGACATGAAATATTTATGTGCATCTATTTTGTATAGGTACTGGTATGCAGGAAGAACGTTAGCTTCTCTGACTTTTGACTACCCAACAGCCGGTTTATGAACTAGGACACGTAAAACAATTGTCTATCAATATTATTATATGAATGATATCTACTATGACTAGGGACTGTTGTATAAGGTGTTGTGTGGGCTCAATCTGGTGACGTTAGACAAATATTATGCAGCATATATCTTATTAATTGTATTTATTTTTATTATTTAGTGGTCGGAAGAACTAAGAACTGACGTGTGTGATGTTGTACAGCCGGTAGCTCAACTTGGAGACTTAAGACAATAATTAGGTGCCGTAGTGTATTATGGAAATAATATTTACTATGTGTAGGACTTGAGCAGTCTGAGGACTGTTGTATGCGGTGCTGCGCAGCCTGCAGCCGAATCTTGAGACGCGGCGCAAGCAGATGGATGCATGGGCTGCACTGGTGCTCGCCTACCACCGCCATCACCGCCTCTACACGCTCGACCTGACCGAGGCACAGGCCACGCCCCTCTTCACCAACAAACAACTCTCACGTATCCTCTCTACTGCGTCGTCTACTACGACAAGTTTTGTTGTGCAGACCGCTACTCAAACGGCTTCTGTTCAGAAACCTGCTCCAGTGATGTTACTGTGTTTTTATTATGGGTTGCCTTAGCAATAAGTTTTGTTTGCGTCGCTGAACCTGTATTAATTAAGCTTACTAATTAAATTTCACTACGTTGCCACTGCTTTGAGTTTAGTTGAACTGAAGATGAGCGCTGCTGCCGGTGACGCTTGTGCTTTATATCTGCTACATGTCACTAAAGCAATTCGTCTTGAGGAGACCGCCTGAGAAGGGAAGGGAGGAGAGTAGTATCGTTTAACATGAAAACTCATTTCAATTAATTCTCTCTGAGAAGCTCAGAAGTTTGAACCAGTTTTTGTATATCTGAAACAGATTTGCCTGGCAGTGGATTTCGGTGGCTGCGATGTTGAACTATGTGTGCGGCTGTTGTGTGTGACCTTGACTGATCTTCATGCAGGGAGTCTTTCACCAGAGGCCATCAATAAGGTGCTCGAGGAACTGCTCAAAAAGGGTAACAATGTGTTTGAACGCCTTACTGAGTGTTCAGCGTTCAGGGTTCCAAAAATGTGTCTGTTGATTTTATTTTGGAGGGTGAGTCTTAGCCTAATTTTTTTTAAGATCAGTCTTCTCCACTATCCATTCTGGTGCACTGGAATGTATTGAACGTGTTGCTTTATTTATCACTGTAGAATGAGTAATTAAACATGCAGAATGTTGATCAACTTCAATACTGAATGTTGACTTCAACTTCAGTAGTGAATGTTGACTTCAACTTCAATACTGAACAGTGCAGTGACCACTGAAGTAAATCTCTGCGAGCTTTGTTGTTGTCCAGGTCACATTGAG
This sequence comes from Chamaedrilus cognettii, assembly GCA_034695025.1. Taxonomy (NCBI): domain Eukaryota; kingdom Metazoa; phylum Annelida; class Clitellata; order Enchytraeida; family Enchytraeidae; genus Chamaedrilus; species Chamaedrilus cognettii. Next base: position 6,277 of record JAQIWG010001944.1, on the reverse strand, counting down.
TGGACAGACAAGGCGAGGCGACAGTGCCTTGTCATGTGGCGCACTCCAGAGGAGTGGGGAAAACTTATCTACAAATGGGTTAGTAACTTATCGACAATTGGGTCAGTATGGATGTGTAGAAATGATTTAGTATGGATGTGAAGCAGCCTGGTGTCAATGAAGGCTTTTGACATCAGAAGCTGTATGTAAATGTTTAATGTGAGGCATGATATTTTTTCCATAAGTTATTGAGTAGTGCGGCATTGACGATTGGATGTCTGCTGGGAGAAGGGCGTGTGGGTAGAGAGGGTGAGATGTTGGTGTGTGATGGAGGATGAGCTTGTGGGTAGGAAGGGTAAGAGGTGAGTGTGTGATGGAAGATGAGCTTGTGGGTTGGAAGGGTGAGGGATGGGTGTGTTCAAGAGTGGTCACAGATGTTGCATGTGTATGTAGAGATGTTGTATGTAGACAGCGTGTGTTGTGCGTAGGCAATAGACCATGGACACAAGAACTCCGTCTGCACGCTCTTTGAGCTGATGAGTGGCGATGACACAACCAATGAAGGTAGGACTGAAGTAAGGTTGAATGCTCTAACCAGACTGGAGCTTGTATAGACCTATAAGATACCATGCTGGTCTGCTCTAAGCTGATGATTATACTCGAGCTACATGTCACAAATGCTAACTACTGTTACACGCTGTATGTAATCAATTATGGTGCTTGCTGTGTTAACTCAAACTCTGGATTGGTGTTTGTTGATTTGATCGTGTCAGGATTGAGTCGATAGATGCTAATGATGAAGTTCGCTTTCTGCCTGTGCAGAGTTTCGCGGGTTGGAGAACTCGAGTCTATAGATGTTTATGTATGCTGTCTTGTGCAGAGTTTCATGGGTTGGAGGACTGGCTGCTGGTGCGTGCGCTCAAGACACTCGAGACACAGAAGAAAGCCGAGCTCATGTCCTTCAACGGCAGCGAGGGCGTCAAGTTCTTCTAGCACCCAATCACTCAGCTACTCCACTGCACCCTCAATCAATCGGCCACTTCACTGAGCACGCCGCCACTCGGCCACTCTACTGCACTTCTTGTGAACTGTGGACTCCTATTGACTGTAGAGCTGTTGTCCACTTGATCTGTCAGAGGCCACGAGGCATCAGTGATTGATGAGGATAGATCATTACACATTGAGATAGTGGGCGACGGAGCTCAGCTGTAGCAGCTGTGAGTAAACTTTGTTGTCGAGCAGCTCAGGTCTGTGAGTGATGGGGGAGTGTGTTCGAAACAAATGCGAGAACTTTCACTGTATCCTTGTCTGTATCAGGCCCACACCCTTGTTTGAATCATGGACAGGTCGACTTCTGACCCTGGAATTTGTTGTGTGTTAGAATCAGGTTGTTTCAGTCATTTTTTTATGCCCCTCTGATGTGTGAAGTTAAAACTTAGGGGTAGGTAATATTGATCAAAGCAATTTTTGATCAGTAATTCCACATTCCATCTAGTGGCGTTTGTTGTGTGAGTCCGACAGCCAGTCGGGAGGGGGGGGCAGGGGGGGCAATTACCCCCGGGCGCCGGACTGGGGCGGGCGCCGTGGGGGACTTGAGAAAAAAAATTCGGATCATTTGCGAATATTTATTATAAAAAATGAAATTTTTCTACATAAAAATCTATAATAACATATAGACTATGATGATATAGCACTGTTTCTAAATTTGAATCATTTATACTTAGCACCCCCCCTCGCTCGCGAGTAGTACGGGGAAGGAACTTTGAAGGGGGCGCTCTAAAACCTACCTCTTGGGGGGGCACTCTAAAACCTACCTCTTACCCCTGGGCGCCGCAAGACCTCGCGCCGCCACAGCCGGCAACAAACTTGTTCTTGCAGGAGTTGCCCATAGTCTTCTTGAGAAATATAAGAGCTGTTTGCAATTACCCTTAAGTAAAATCACTAGAATTGTTTTTTATTGTAATTTATGTAATGCGATATTTAAGGCAGTGTGCGCAGCTTAATAGAACGATTGAAATTTTATATAAGCATACGAATGTCTTTGGGCACCAATCTATACTACATCGTGGCTCAAATTAAGAAACCTAGCCAAATTCTTTAATAACCACTTTAAATCAATTTGACCTCCTTTGCGAATCAAACTCAAATCTGATTCGCAGTATTTGCGAATCAAAAATGATGTGAATCGAGGTTCAATAAATCGACAAGTGGAAGGCCTAGAAGTGATTTGACTCTCAGTTCACCTGCTATCAGTAACATTTCGACGTCCCTACTGCAAGAAATGGAGTATGTAATCCCTGGGGCTATTTTAGGACGATATAAAAACTGCTAATCAATCATTAGTGAAACTGCTAATCAAAATTGAATTTGATTAGCAAAAATTTTCTAGGCTTATATTTAGGCCAGTGTGTGTGGAGCGCTGAAACGATTACTAGCATACGACAATCAGTTGTGAAATTATCGACGTCAATCGCAGTAACGCAGTTTGTTGACGTGTTTCTTATTGCTCAAATTTAATGGACATAATTTTTGGATCTATAGCAGGATAAAATTTTATAAAATTTGTAAGAATATTAGGAGTGGACTCTAGTAAACTGTTAATAGGGTTACAATTTTGTGGTTAAATGCTAATTGTACTATGAATATGTATTTATTAAATACTTTGTAGTACTGTATTTGCACTTATTAAAGAATCTGGTTTGATCACTTAATTTGAGCAATGGTGCCATGGTATAATAGACCATGAACTCCCTGTTTGTCGCAAGTTTTTAATTGTTCAATGTATCTTCTTTCTTGCAGAAGACAGTTTTCTTACCATGTCGTGAGCCTTACGTGATATTGGCCAAGTGAATACTTGTATGAACTACCGGTAAAGTGCTGTATGCTGTACTATGTATCAGTAGATACGTTGCATTTAATACAGTGGACTTAGTTGGACTTAATATGTTGGACTTAGGTAACTTGAATAGAATCGAAATTTTGTACATACAATGTGTTATGCTTCTCTTGTTTTGATCAAAAACGAAGTAGTCGTAAAGTACAACAGATTTTTTTTAAACAATGTAATACACAATTCAATATCATCAACAAACAGCAACTTGCAAAATCACATGCAAGTAGAACTTGACTTCACTATCCAGCATTGAGTGTCAGTCCAACAAAGCAATTAATGCGCAATCAAAAATAATGAACAGTTATGGTCCCACTACTGTAGTAGGCCGCTGCTGCTATCAAGCAATCCAACCCATTGCAACACCGGTATCGTAAAGACCGCACAGCTTCATGCCCCACAGGGCCTACACCAATGTTAAGTCCTACTCAGAATTTGTATCGGTTTCTCTGCTAAAGTCAAGATCAAACTCATTGTTTTCATCGGTTCAGCTTATAGCCGTTCACTGCTGAATCTTGCCGAGAATGTCGCTGTCCCGAAACAGGAAGTAATCCTGCAAACAAACAAAAACCAGTTAGAGGAGGAAGGTTTTACTTTGTTATCGCAGTGCATGAACTACGCAAGCACGATCATCTTCTACTACTTAGCCAAAACTGCAGCTTCTCTTACATACATCACAGCACTGGCAATTCAATCTGCTTACAAATACCAAAAACAAAATGTTAATCTACACAAATAATTATGACTAATTACTTTGGTTCGCGAACTACTGGCTCCGAGTAATAACACTCTCCTACTGTAATTCACATACAGTTCTGCTATCTAGAGATCAATATATTATAATGCAGATCTGTTAGAGCAATTGAACGATTTACTGTCTAAAAGTAAAAATTAAATAAACATAGGAAACAAATGACGAACACAAACAAAATTCATGTATCAAGTCCATACATGACTAGAAAAATCGCATTAACACTGTCAAAATATTGAATATTCATTTTGCGTTAGCAGGGATTATAAAGCTACTGCTTTAAACCTAACACAAGAGAAAACGTTACACACAATCACAAAATGTCTCTTGAAAATGTTGTTTCGTTCGAATGGAATCGATCCATACCTGGTCCTCGAGCACAACTTTGGTTCCACCATACTCGGGCAGCATGACGCGATCCCCCGCCTTTACACTCGGTGCTATCACCTCTCCACTCTGTGTATAACATGTGCAACACATGCATTTTAACTCATGTATATAATATAGCATAGGTGGACACATCTGTAACACGCATTGCATATGTGTTACACACAGCATTCCAACAATATCACCTCCTAACTCTGTACACACACAGCACCGACATTATCAGCAGGTCATGCACCAAACAAACACAGAACTTGTTCCTTGGCAAAATCATGTCATATTCTAAATAAGGAAAGAACCTGACACTTTACACAAGAACGCTCAATAAGATCGATAAAATAGACACTGATCAAACGAACAGCATCAGAGTGCCTCAAACTACGCGCCAACACATAGCCTACACACGCAAAACAGCCACTTTCATCCTTCCCCCTCGCTACGCTAAATCATAAACGTGGTTCGTTACCGTGGACTTGAGTCCGGGTCCGACGGCGACGACGGTGGCGTCGAGGACCTTTCCCTGGGCGCGCTCGGGCAGCAGCACCCCACCCTTGGTGCGCGTCTCCGCGAGCGAGCGCTGCACCAAGACCCGGTCGAATAGCGGCACGAAGCTCTTCAAGGCGGCCTTCGCACTCTGCGCATACGCAACCAGTGATGCCATTCCTGGGGATATATCCCCAGATTTACGGATATTTCAAAAGATCTAGGATCTAGGTACGGATACTTTTTTCAGCAAAAATTACATCCCTAGATATTGGGATATTTCTAATAGACATAACGCAGATTTTCCACTTAGTATCATTAAGAAATTATAGAATTTGGATGTGTAGTGGCATATTGATGTTGAATGCATTTTTACAGAGTTTTGACAACATTAGTCAATTTTGAAATGGCTTTGCAACTTTCAATTTTTCCTCTGGACGCGGCCGGATCGCATCCGATATAACAAATTTTTACTGAATTTTGGCAACGTTAGTTAATTTTTAAATGGCTTTGGCGACTACCATCGAGTACGTTAATATCGGATGACGTAATATCATAAAATCCATATTTGAAGCTTGACCAGACAGAAGCAGCTAGGGGTGGCGTTTGTGCTGTGCACGTCAATGATTTATTGGTTGCTTCATTGATTGCGCTACTGTCAATCATCGCGCAAGAAAATTTATTTCGTTTTCAAATTAGGATTAGGGCCCCGTTAGGATTAGCAAGTTAGGGTTAAGGCTGCGTTAGGGTCAGGGCAATGGTTAGTATTAGGTTTAGGGCTTAGGGTCAGTCAAGATTATGAGTTATATTCGAGGTGGGCGAGCTACGTGCACAGGGCAAACTCCGTCATTAGACGCTTGTGAGCAGACAGCGTAACGTGTGAGCGATAATAGAGGATGACCCTAGTATCAGAAACTTCATTCATTGTACATAGAGTTCTACATCCTCAGTCAGTCACTTAGTCACCTCGGAGCAGGGGCGCTAGCAGGGAATGTGCTTACCATCGTCTGCTCAATGTGGGCAGCGTTTTCCAAAAAACCTAATTTGTACGAAAATTTAAAAAAATTATCTTAAATTCTCGCAGCATCGACGACAGTGTGACCAGATTGAAGTCAACAAAGTCCTGCAACCCTAACATAACCCTAATCCAAGCCCTGACCAAAGACCAAAACCAAATTTTTAAACCAAGCCTAAACCTAACCCTAAATTAACTAAATCGAAAAAGAATGAAATAGTAACAGTCGACAGCAGCTGCGTGGCACAATGTCGGCCACGATCCGCTTCGGTATTTAGCGTATGGCGTTTTTAGCTAAATGCAGTCGCTTGTTAAAGGAAAAAGGATTTGGCACAATAATAATGTCATGCCCTCCGAGTAACCTATACTGTCACTGCTAAAATCATGTAGACTGAACAAAGCCATTGGTTCGTCTCAATAATTCAAGTTATAACTTGCACGACATAGGTCACTTTGCTAGTTAGGGCCTACGACAACAGTTACATCTGCTGCTTATTCGCCTATGGAGCTTTATGAGCCCTGGGCCCCAGTAGAGAGCTCAAATTTTTGGAAAAAATAGCCTAGCCTACGCCAATAACTATATTATAATACATAAGCAGTGTAGCACTTTTTGTTTCATGTAGGCATACATCAAGTTACCGTGGTCACGGTAACACTTATATAGGGATGGCGTCCTCGCCTGTAGTCTTGTTGTTGGGGTTGTTGTTGGGGTTGTTACATGGGAGAGATAGGAAATTTTAAGGAAGATGGATTATCTTTCTCAATATTCATCGCT